>VOMN01025211.1:0-34417 GCA_014899125.1 Orchestia grillus
CCTGGGTGTTTGGCAGATGGGGCTTGTGAGATTTGGGAGTTGGGAGGGAGGCTTGTATAACCTGGGCGTTGGCAGATGGGGCTTGTGAACCTGGAAGTTGGGGCTTTGTAGCCCGAGATTTATTGCCTGTATGGTCCTGGAGTTCGAATGATTTATTTACCGGTGATCGGTATCAGAGTGGTGTCGCCAGGCTGGATATTCTCGTCACTAACATATTTGTGCTTTAACGTTGCAGAGTTTTTATTTCAAACACACTGCTAGGACGTACGTATATGTAAAACTCTATGTTTTATATGTTTTGAAAATTTCGAACTCTGGTTTGGGATAAAGAATACAAGTAGTTCAGGGAACATATTTGGCTGTGTTGTGCGAGTGCTTGCGTCCAGGCACTGTACATGCATTTGCTTGCTCCTCGGTTAAATTGTTCAATTTTTTGAGTAGTTTATGTATTTACTTGTGACCTGAGTTTGTCTAATAGTTGCTTAGAAAGTAAAGACAATGGTGGGGTCCAAAATAAATTTAGTAACTTCGTTTCAAAGTCCGATGAAACAATTATGCTGAAACTTAACATTTTCGAGACACTTATCCATATCCATTTGAATCGATCAATTTTCGTTCAAAATCTCGATGTACCCAATTTTCATTTTTTTAAACTGCGAGACCAGAAATTTTGCCCATGTACACCGCTGCTTATTTTTCTCCCCAATCACAGTTGTTGAAGTAATTTCCGATTGCCTTCTGAATCAGCGAGCTACAGTTCCATAACATTTGTCTGAGTTTCCTTAAAATGATGGCCAGGGATTAAAGAGGCCTCTTCCAGTTACTGCCCTTCCGTACACAGACGTCAGCCAATCAACAAGAGTGGCTTCAGCTCATCAAAGAGGCACAAAAACTTCTGCGCCTCGGTCTCAGTTTGAAATTTGATGCCGGAACCACGCTGCATTACTGCTATCAAATTACTCGGCGTTCCACTCAGAGTTGAGCGTTGTTTCATCCATTTCATTCTATCAGCAAGGCCCAGGGCAGTCCCTCAAGAGAGTCCTCAGCTCTGGTCATACTATGAGAGGTTCTTATATGCCAGCTTGCTCTCTCCGTGTCTCGCTTCTGATTGTTAAGAGGGTGATCGTTACGCCGTAAATTGAAAATTCTCCACTTTTTTCACTAAGGCTCTCATAAAAAGATTTGAGCTGCATGAAACATTTAGACACTTCGTCTTATTTTTGTTACTAAATTTGTTCGTACTTAGTTAATGTTGTTTCTTCAGCTGCTCTCACATCAGTTGGACGTTTCGCCCAAATTGATTTAATCTCAGTAATGGGGAAGTTAAAAAAAATAACCCGTGTTGACAATTTTCCAAATTTGGGGCCAACTGATGAAGCTGATGAAATAAAATTTTGTACGGACCTATACAGATTTTAATACGACCAACTACAGTGACTTATTGAGCAAATGGAATTGTAAGGAGTATTGATGACTGAGGATCTTGTTTTGCTTGATTTTGCGTACTTGAATGTTTATATATTTGTGTAGTTTTGTACGCTATAAAAACTTGGGGCCTGATCGAAGTAGAAGAAAGAGTCAGACGATTTACCAAATTTTAATGTTTCGGTGAAATCAATTTCGTTTTCGTAACTTCTGAGATGCGGGGTATTCGTTATTCAGATAAATTTAAATTACTTTTAAATATTTTTTGTTTTTGAAGCATATTTGCGGCTGAAACGCTCATCTTTTAACTCTATTTTGCTGTTTCTTTTTGTAGGCTACAGATCAAATTTACTCCGAACACACAAGATAAGCTAATAACACCCAGAGCGTGCATATTGTAAAAGAGAAACGAATGAATCATCTATGATCACCCGCGAATCTATATTTATGGTGCCTCATTTCTTATGACCAATAAAATTCTGTTTTGCAATAAAGCTCAACAGCAGCGCGGGCCTTTCTTTTACGTGCGTTTGGTAATATTCGCGGGATTGCTTAAAGCAATAATGCAACCCATTTGAACAAACTTGAGAGGGTGAGCCGCAGGAAGTCGGGAGCCACCACGTCACTGGCGACCCTCACTCATGGACCTGCCCGGAAAGTTGATGAGTTCTCCGATTTTTCTCCTCGTTAGGGGGGCAAATTTCCTCTGATATTTTTCTCATCAAGGGCTACAAAAAAGGCTTCTAGTTGGTAATTTACTTTTCCCTAACTAATTAAGGAGTCATTCAAGCGTCGGCGCCATCTAGTTTCAAGTCAATCTAAGACTTGCAAGGTCTCTGGAACTTTTTGGTACTCCGCCGAGTTGATTGTTTTACAAGACGTGACGCTCTGAGCCTGCGTGCCAGGGGCAAGACGGAAGTGATGTTGGGGCTTGGTGTAGTGGGTGAATGCAGCTGCTCTGTTGCAGGCAGAGCGAACACGTGAAGAACTGATGTACGTGTTCTTGCCATGTTATTTTCTCAGAACCGAGGAATGAATGGGTGTCACGTAAATAAATTATCGATAATGCACCTTTTCGGAGTCAGGTGCGAAAATGGAACGCATGAATGTGTCGTCAACCGTGTCACACATAGTATAAATCTACGGTATTCGATCAGAAAGTTTAACTTACTCTGATTAACCGTTATTTTTGTAGAGGGACTGAGAACAAATAAAAGCTACCATAAAATACTTAAAATTTCGGTGCTAAGTACTCATTTACAGAAGCACATGATTTAATAAATGCACGCTCAACAGAAAGTTCCATGTACTAAATGCTCTCTTCTAAATTTACCCAAGCCATCAATACCTGCTCAGCACATAAGCCCAGCAGTAAAGTGACATAACCAAGAAATTTTTTTCCATGAATCGAATTGGGATCATATGACCGCCTTCTTCAAGCCACGTTCTGACAGAATATTTTGTGATGAGTTCATGTCACAAAATAATGGAAATCAGCTTCAGAAAATACTGTTTTCATAGCTGTACACTTCAAAAACACATGAACTTAGGGCTTTGAAGAAGTGACGAAATGGTAATACCTGCAGCAATCTAATACTGAGTACCTGCAGGTGGAAGCTATCTCATTCTATCTCATTAATTATTACGAGTTATACGTCATGAGAGCTACGATAAACTGGCTGGGCTACTCGTACTCGTGGGGCCGTGAGGTGAGGTGCAGGGCGCTGCACCCTCACGTCGCCCAAAAAAATAATATTTTACAGTAATATTTTACAAAACGTAATATTTTGAGGAGTCAGCCCATAGGGTGACGCAAGAAGCCGTGATGGGCAGCTCAAATAAAGGTTTCGCAACATTCAAGATAAACAGGACGAAAAAGATGAATTTTATTTCCAATTACTGAGATTTGCCGTGTTCAATCAAGCCAACTTGCACAGCTGTATTTCCGGATCCTGACTTTGGTTTCATTAGTCTTGAGCTCGCTTCTTTTTTCCACTAAAAACTTCCGAGAAATCAAATCCTTGAAGAGTTTTTCCGTTTCATGCCTCCAGTGGTGAGAGCCGGTCAATCTTGATCCGCAGCTCGCTTCATTTAGCGAGAGTATCATGGCCTTTGTGTTGGGGAGCTCACAGGAGGGACGGTGTCTCCTGGACCTCTTCTGTAACGCTACATTGGCTCACCCAATGTTGTAAAAATCACGGCATTTTGAACGTGAATTCAAGGATTCCAATCAATTTTCATAAGTGTATTCGCTGATATTTCATTTTAGCTCGGCTTGAGAAATTGACAGTAGCATTTAATGGATAGAGTTCGCTACCTAAGACTAAAAAAAAACATTTCGCCCTGATATGTATACATAATCCCCATAGGGAAATGGGGTAACGCTGTACATCCCATTATATTGCTTGCAGTTTTCGTAGATTTCAGTAACTTCATGTAAGTCAAGAGTATTTGAGCTCCAACAGTAGCACCGTTATCACGTAAAAGACCAAGCATAGAAAATCGAAGATTCCGTACTTTTCCAGTGAAATGCTGAGATGGCGGAAGATTTTAGAGCAGTTGAAAATTCCTTTCAGTACCCATAATTGATATTGGGAAGTGATAGAATGCAGCGGACAACTATAACCATTCGCGTTCAAGTGCTCTTTAAATTTCATGCTGAACGTCCAGACAGCTACACACACAAGAAAGTTGGAGCACCTTCAATGAATTGATTCTCCCTTGTCCGAAATTCAAGGTGACCTACTGGTGGCAGAAACTTTAACCTCTTGGCGAACAATCAGCCATTAATTAATCCCACCTCATGAACTGAAGCTTCACAGTCGCTGGGATCCACCGCTGCTGCTGACGTGACCAAGAGACAGAGCACACGGTCGTACTTATGACGCGGATGTCAAAGAGAAACTTGCTTTGTGTTGGGAGACTGCAGTGTAAATAGACGAGACAACTTTTCTACCCTGTCTTTTCTACTTTATAGAAAAACAATGACGACTTCGGATAGCCTTAGGAAAACTGTATCGTTTACTTAGGGGGAGGTGATACGACATCGCAAAGAGTTTAGGATTGATGAATCTCGCGATACTGGAAATGCTTGCATTGTAGAAATGACTTTGGCTTCGCAGCTTTGGGATGTGTTACCAAGATGAGTTGGTTCAGTCCCGTGAAGAAATTCAGATAGACCAGTGATTGGTATTTAGAATAAATAAGCCTTCAAAGTATCCACAGTACAAAAGTTACTCGTGAATGGTTTTGTATTCTGACGCTTTAAAGTTGAGTTGTCAATGAGTAAATTTGAATGTCAAAAATACTGAAGGCTAAGTTTCGGAAAAAGATTCGACTTAGGAAACACAAGAACATAGAGAAATTAAAGGGGTATTAAGGTAGAAATTGTGATTAATACAAAATAAATAAAACTCTCAAGCAGTGAATTACAACACAGGCGCGATTATACCCAATTTCTTCGATAAGTATGTCGCCCTCTATAAAAGTGTGGGAAAAAGGGAAAACTTCCGTAGTGTGTATGTTTTGTCTGATGAAAGCGCAAAACGCTGTTGACGAGATTGGTTACCATCAATGACACTGGAAATGAGAGTCAAATAAGTCGTTGCCAAAAATGAACACGGAAAATAATGATGGCGTAAGTCTGGACGAATGTATTCCTTTGATATTACGCAGACGGGGTATTTGTATAAGGAACTGGTTAGTCTGCCACTGAATTTAAGAAACAAAATGAAAATTTGACGAATTTGCGGAGAGCAATTGCTCAGTAGGAAATGAAGGGCGAAGTTTGAGTAGTTCTGCCGGAATGCAACGCTGAAATTCTGTGTCTGAGGCAGGCACTTTTTGATGCGATTGGTGGAATCAAAGGCAAACTAGCGATTGTGAGCAGAAAATTAAGCCAAACGGAGGTCTAAAACGAATTTGCCTCGTTTTTTGAGTCAATATTTGATGAAAATAAGCTAAGGGAGTTGAGCAGTTTCATTGTCGGGGATACTTTCAACTTGTACGAAAAATTACTTCTTAAGCTATTATTCCTTGGTTGTACAAAGACTTCCCATAATCTCACGGACGAATTTTCTGGTCAAAAGGCGATGAAAACCAAAGCCTGGCTCTGCCGCTTCTGTTTATGTTCTCTTACATAATTTTACATCCGCCCGACTCCCAGCTATCCATGCTTATTCTGTTGCGTTTGCTAATTCCATCTCTACTACCTCAAATGCGAATTGCTCCATCATTCTAAAAAAAAATCCTTTAGCTTAACTCTCACTTCCAGTCGTGAACGCGAACGTTAAACCAACTGAACCTAAGATTCACAGTTATGATCAATCATGACGTTTATGAGACCCCGCGGGCAGGGAAACAAGTCGATCAGTTGTACTTTTTTACAGTTGCCTATTCCCTCCTTACGTACCGGGACGCCAGGTCGAGAACAGCACTGTTAAGCAAACTGAGGCCGTGCTCGACAGCTGTTACAAGGCGCACTAATTGCAACCTGTGCCCTCCACTTACGAATGCCGGGCAATGCGCTGTAGACACATGCTGCCCTCTTCTAATTGATTGCCTCTCCATCTGCTCTCGCTGCCTTGCTTCGATTTCATCGCAACTTCAGTCCTGCACGGAAAAAGACGCAATTCAGGTTTTGCCCAAAAGCTCACCAGGTGCAAGTGAGAATGCTACGAACTGTCCGGGCTAAAGACAAATGAATTGAAGTGAGCTTTTCAGCTCTTTGACTCGGTGAAAGTCTTTTCGTGTGGTGTCGTTTTAAATCGGTGTACGCTGGCGAAAATTTATATAGTGGAATTTATAGTGGAATCTTTCTTTTCTTTAGTGAGCTGGACAAGTTTGGTAAAAAATCAGTTGCAAGTGATGTTAAATGGAAGTTGTATCAAAATTACACAGGATATTTAATTTACTTATACATATTTCGTCAAATTCTAGGATGCGTTGCTATACTGAGAATGTCTAATGAACAAAGTTATTTTTACAGATAAAAATGAGCGACAAATTTAAATGTCGTTTAGAAACTAGGCCAATTATGGCTTCAAGATCTCTACCTCGTCAATTATATCGAGAAAAATACGAAGGCTTGAAAGGACACGAAGAATAAAAGTCAGCTAATTGAACTCTTCAACAGGTATAGATAGATAACTCGAGAGCGCAGCGTTCCAAATCAACTGAGCAGCTTAGGAACAACTTTCTCTTCACTTCCTAAATAATACGAGCTAAGATCTCAAGAGAAAATCGAGTAACGCTAAAAAGCACATCGCTGCAGAAAAAATCACCAGTGAAAAACAGGAATTAAATCAGAAACCTCAAAGTTATCAGGAAAATGAATGAAAACGTGAACACCTGTCTCAAATTATTCCAGGCAATGTAAATATGAGTATTTCCTATTGAATTTTCTTCCGCATCGGACGGAATGAAGACATTTTGCTGAGAGAAATGATGGCGAAGTCGAGATGAAGTAAAGCTTGGCTTGTTGTCAGGCCTGAAATAGGCCAGCCTAAGCTTAAAATCTGTAAGATAGTTTATATTTTTAGTAATTTTTGACTAACCAAATGTATTTAAAATGTTTTTTTCGATATCAAAACCACGTGGCTTCTTGAAATAAAGGGTGGTTAAATTGTAAGGGCCGATTTTGAATGTGAACCACACCTGAACGTCGAGTTTTTTCTGCATTTAATTTAACATTTCTCTACTTCAGACTAACTCAATTTGAACCATGGTAAGATACACAATCGAGCAACGCGTTAAAGTTATTCAGGCTTATTATGAACCTAATTTGTGTTGTATTGAAAATCAACATAGGCCCTTCAAATTTAACCACCCTATATTTTTCAATATGCATGACAATATGCACAACAACCGGATATCATAATATCATTCTAGCACCTCATCAAGAGGTAAAATCAGCGCCTTCAATTCAACTCACCTCCTGAACGGATTCAAGTCTCAGTAAAATCTTTTCAATGAGCAATGGAAAATAATAGGAGCAAGTTTTTCAATTTGATTATATCATTAAATTCATTATACGCACTCATGTGGAGAGCAAATAAATTGTGCATTTGACGTTGTAGTTGCGAACAGACTTCATGAGCTGACACTGTAAACATTCTCCCGTGAGTTTTCCATTTGAGAGATGTCTAGTTATGAGAGGTAAAAAAAACAAATGGTGTAGGAAGATCAAGAACATAATTGACACTCAAATGCAATGCAAGGACTTAAAAGTGCACTTTAATTTCATCCATAATCTAAAAACAGAAAACGTTTGTGTTGTACAAAGAAAAAATAAAATTCAAGTCACATTAACTACGCCAAACTTTGTCTAAGATGCGGGAATAGCTTTATGAGACTTCACATTCTTGGTTGAAAAAGGAAATAGACGTCATGTTCCAAAATCAAGCTTTCGAATTAATGCCTGTGGGTAAATTAAGCAGAAATTTTAGTAGATAATCAACTCAAATTCTTCGTACTTCTTTTGAGTCACACTCGCCTTTTGCGGCGATGCATTTGATCGTCAGAAGTTTCTGTAAGCAAGGTAGCACTTTTTCCTGGAGTTTCTTGGAACACTGATTGATGATCTGTGTTGTCCCTCTGAGCTGCCCGATCAATTAATACGATGGGAATTTTCGAATCGTTTGCTGCGACTGAGGTTATAACTCCAACCAACTCTTGGTGTTTATGAGCGAACATTTAGTTTATCATTAACACCCAGTGAAGAAGCTACATAAATTCAAGCATTGGATTCGCAAGAGACGTTATAGTCCGGATGAAAATTTGTAAGTTCCACGGCTAATTTTAAACATCATTTTCTTGCATTTAGCTAGACACTCTTGTCTAGAACACTGTGATAAGAATGGCATTTGTGAATTTTCAGGTTTGGGTCATCATGTACAGTGGGTGCAATAAGTATATATGGCCAAATGTTTTGCTCAGGTTACTCAATTTTCGTCTCTTCAGACCATAGTACAGCATCTTAAAAACGTGCAGGTTTTTCTAAACGTACGCTGGCAAAATTCAAGCGATCTGTGATACGAATTCGTTCTAACAAAAGTATTTTTCTTCGTGTGGAAGAGCTGAATCCATTGTTCGGAAGCAGTGCTAGAATTGTGATTTGCATACATTTTTCCCAGCTGTTTCCAAATAATTTCAATGTTCAGATTGAGTCACGCGAGTATTCTTCATCCGTTTAAGACATATATGTTTTACTGCACGGTTTGAAGTTGTAGACGGATGCCCTGAACGTGGTAAACTTGCTGTGGGCTATTATGACGTGAACAGGTGAATCGCGCCACTAATGATTAAGATTTTAATTTTTTTGCATATATGAAATTTTTCAATAGCCTCAACCATTTTTGTGTACCGAACAATTACTTTCCTGGTCTTTTCTGCCAATTCTTCAGTCTCCGTCATATTAAAATTAGAGTATTGAACGATGGCCTCCTTCTCATGCAGCTGTCACATTCGTCCGCTGTTGTACGTGGACGAATTCAATTATTTTTTGGGGGAGTGTCACAGCATTCCTGTCCCCTAAATCATTGTGCACTGTTTGAGAACTATTTATTATTGCATTAAAACTAATTTTGTGGGTGCGTTGGGTACTTTTCTAGGCGATAATTTATGACAGTTGTCGATATTAAATCAATGCTTTATTATTCGTGTATCGTTAGACTGATTTAGCATTTAACGTAGAAAAATGCATAAGGTATTCAATTTTTGATTGCTTTGTTGTTGTGAAACTATAGAAAATAAACTTTTCACCATTCATCGGACCCCTCAGAGGGCATAGGATGGGCCATATGTAGGCAACATTGGTAGATTAGTTAGGCTTGTCCATCCTCTGTTATGGGGACTGAAATCCGCAGGGGACATTGTTAGGTTACATACCTCAGCTATAGCTATGCATCGGGACTTGTATCTTTCATGACCACTTTGTTTTTTTCTATTTTCTTGCCTTCTTCGCTGATTACTCTATATCTTTTCTTCTTCTCTTTCTTAACTTGCGGTTTCCATGCACCGGGAATCTTGTGTGGGAGCACACCTGTGCATAGATTTCACGTTTTCTAGTGTCCATACTGAATGGTCCCTTCTTTTCGATCACTAATGATCACCTTTGGTGTGGCTTGTGAGCTTTATACTAACTAATGATAATAAAAATACTACTAATAATAATGATAATACCCATACATCGGATATTTATTGCATCCACTACGTAGTAGAGGTCACCGATATTTCAAGATGAGACACCATTTCTCTTGGCTCGTGAGTGGATTTCCTTGACATCTTGTTCTGATACGCAGCACAATTTCTTTCTCGTGATTATAGTGCTTCAGCAGTGGGCAGCGTTAGACAGCATGCGTGGCTACCCAATCTAACTTTTTCACTGAGACATCTATAGCATGGCCGCCGAAGTTCAGATATCGTATCGGCCGCCAAAATTACAAATGTCCCGGAGAAATATTGAGACTTAGTGTATTATTTCCGTGCAGAGTGAGTGTTTTGCATGCACTCTCCGTAAAAAATATGTATTTCAGCTTAATGGTGAATTGATTCAGTGTTGTATAAATGAACTTCTTATGATTATAACTAAAACCACATTGACGTACACAACCTGCAACAACAGGATATGGTTAGATGGGTAGCACCTAGTACTGAAACTTAAAAATAATTTTGATTTTCAACTAGCATTTTTGTTTATTCAGACTCCATGCGCGAAATAGATTAATTGATGGAATGAGTTAAACCTTCGGTTCAAATACCGTGGACTGACGCTCAGTGTGTCACGATAGCATCCTGACGGGTATATGCGTCATACTGTGACATGGTTCAGCAAAATTACATGATATATGATTTGGGTCTGTTCTGGGACAAATAAAGAACAAGCCAGAAAGTCAATAAAGTGCCCTGTTTTGTCTGTCAGGGCCCATACGCATTGGGTGTTTCAGTTAACCGTCGTGCGTACACGACGTAGAATTTAAAACTTTCATTAAGAGCGGGGCGTGTGAGTTTAGATTGGGCGGTTCCAGAATCACCAATTTAAACTTCATTTATTTTTTGTATCGCATGAATTTAAAATTTAATTGACTAATAATGGCTTCACCAATGTAAAAAAATGAGGTAAGGGAAGAATAATATTTTAGACAACCTAAGACATCTTGTTTTCTTTTACATCTTTCAACCTGCATGTCGTGAAACTTTATCGCTCTTTCACTAATAATAGCTTGTAAGATTATATCTCGAATGTTATCTAAATTTCTGTATATCTCCTGGCTCAGATGTTTTGACTTTTTTTCAGCACTAGTTTATTTAATTTTCTTTTAATTTCTTCACTCGCTAAATCAAATAATTTTTTTAATTTATAGTGTTAAAATGAAACGCTTTTCACTCATATGTTTTTGATTAAAAAATTCGTACTGACGGGATTACAGACACCCTGAAAGTTCGTCAACATAAATTTCATTTTCTCACGTTACTTTCGAGCGCAACTCGGAGTCCACAATCCCCCGCAGGGACATTCTAGCGCCCGTTCATCGCACGTCCACTCGTTTGGAATCACAAAATTGCCCGAAGCAATGCAACGCGAGCTTGATTCTCGGCTAATTTGCAGTTTTTACATTCGTTCAAATCTGCTTCATTCACTTGCTTCATGTTATTCACGTTCGACATCACGCGCGCTGATTAGTTCTTCCATGTTTCAAAGTTTTGTGGCTTCGTACGAATTGAGGGCGCTACAACTGTGCAGCTGCAAATTTCAAACTGGCAAATTGTGTTGCATTCTTCACGATGCAATTTACGGAGGCAGCTGCCGCCACAGCGACGCACATTCATCTAGACACAACCCAACTTTGAGAATTCTGTGTTTTGTTCCAGGTCTAAAATCGTTCATTTTCTTCCTTTTTCGTGTGTGTCACAGAGATGGAGCCGTGCTCCACAGAAGCTAAAATTTCGGAGCCAAATTAGTGATTTTGTACATTCAGTGAAGTTAAGCCGCTGATTACAACTGATTAAGCAAACCGCTGTTACAACTTGAGCCGTCTTGATACATTATTAACTCTTTGATAATTCAGTGCTTCGGCGTTCACTACGATCAGATGGTGCGCAGGTGATCACTTTTTATGGGGTGATCAAGGCAAGCTCGATTCTTAGCCCTAAGAACGTCGTGTCGCATGTGCCTTCACAATTCTCTGCCTGCAGTAACTCATTTGTTCAAGGTCACCAAGGTTCTCAGGTGAGCAACTTATTTAAAATACGTTCACCGTGTCCATTGAAAATTAAGATCTGAGTTTAAAATGATGTAGTACATTAATTTATTTCACATATCAATTTATAAGGACTGTATGAAATACGATCAAAATAGATTCAAAAGTTCATCCATGTCTCCAAAATGCTACATGGAATGCTTTGCATTTTTTTTAGCGCTTGTTCAATTTTTTAACACCAAACATTTTCTTGCTTCCCTACACAATAAGAACACATAACCAAAACCTTCTCTTTCAAACCATTTTTCGCTTCTACGAAGCCTAGAAAAGGAGTTCTCGCTCTTTTTTCCGGGCCAAATTATAATACAGGACGCATTTTACCTGCTCTACATTCGCGGCGTCCATATTTGTTGTTTGAAGCGCACCCAACCTCCTCAGTATGCCAGAACAGAAGAGCCTTGTGATTGGCTCTAACTTTCCAAGTGTCCTTGACAACCGTCAGAACTACGGCTTCTTAGGGCGCGTCTCGACTCTCCCTCGCGCAAACTTTTGACAGGGAGTGTACATGAAGCCCTCAGAAAGGCCTATTTATATTGTTTACACGTTGGCCGAGTGTGTGCAGCGCTATTTACAGGGAACCGGATTTGTGTGGAGCACGATCTGATGTTGTTACGAGCGTGGGAGTTGCACATTTTAGACACGCCGATACAGTGGATAGTGACCGTTCCTAAGTTGCGTAAATGTGTTTTGTCTCTTCGGTTATAACGACGTTGCGTTTGTTTAACGCGTGGTGCTATGAAGCGATGATCTCATTTTCTTATCACCTATGTCAAGCCAAAAGGAAACTGGCTGCTATCTACACTAAAGAGACCTATCATCTTCGTTGTACGGACAGAGTTTGTATTCGATATGTGTGCAGATCATAGTCGGTAACAATAGATCGGTCTCTCTGTTCATCACTGAAAGTAAATTTAAATCACAGCGGCTTAAAATTGACCGTCACTCCAAACGTTAAGTAAACATTCACCGTAGGTAAGACACTGTCGGGGAACATTAGGAAATTAATATAACAAAAATTAATTTTGTCAACTTAAGATTACAGAAAAGTAGTACATAATTCTCGAATAATATGCAAGTATAAGAACTCGTCTATAAACCTTCCCATGTCATTTTTCATTCGCATACATGTTTGATGCGAACGATAATGTAAGTGAAAATCTGAATTGAACACTGTTCTCTTACTAGTTTACAGAGTTGTCCGACACCTTCATGCGCGTTGAACTTTCGTCCCGCATAATCGCCGCTTCTGTTGCGTGTGACATGCTACGAAACAAATGTTGCACAAATGTTTGGCATTGATGTGGAGCAAATGTTCAGATCATGGCTTAGCTTTATTTTTCGGGCATCTATCGCGTATGAGTAGCCCTTTATATACGCAATAAAAAAAGGACGGAGGTGATTCTGTTAAATCAAAATAGTAATGAGAGGGTCTGTAGCAACACAGCAGCATACGAAAGAGATGCTGAAAATTAGATATTGATTGTTGGTAAGTAGAAACTTGAATTTGTAAGAATAGGTATTTATAGGTATTGAAATCGATGCGTAATTTTAGTTGGCTCAAGGGCGTGCATAGCGCAAGTGCTGCGGTATCGTGTCCGAAGATGAAGTCAAAAAAACAAATATTTGAGGCGAACATATCGCTGCAAATATTCTTAAAATTAGTTATTGTTAGTGGTTCGTGATAAAATTTGCGAAAAAATTACGGTTATTTTGGAACTGAAGGGAGAATATGAAATAGTTTCATTTCGAATTGCGTGAATAACCGAGTCAGAGAAAGTGGCCGTAATTAAACATTCTTCGTGATCAATTCTTTCGATTTTAAACTAGTTGTTCACGAGAGCTTAACCACAACTCTTCTTCTTATCATTATGATAATGATAACACTAATGGTCCTTCATCAACTCGCCTGATCTGTCCGCAGTCCACTGATAGTTAACATGTCTAGAGAACTTGAAATTTGTTGATCGTCTATGGTACGTGGTCAGCGCAGTGTTGTACAGCCTGTAACTGCGCTGTGCCCACTTGAGGTCCAGTGCCAGTGCTGTGTGGTACAGCCTGTAACTGCGCTGTGCCCACTTGAGGTCCAGTGTTACATGACCGACTCTGGCAGCCGAGCTCGATCCTCATGTTGAGTGCTGCCACATGACGATAAGTTGACGTGATGCAATATATCGACATGATGGCGCAATGTATATTGATGATTTAAATTTAGTATAATGCAAATGACGACTTCAGCGTAACTTGATCCTCCTGTAGAGCGCTGCCCCACGATGACTTCCATGACTTTTATTCGTAGGTGTCCCTCTTCGTGTGCCGTGCAAAACACTGTTCCCAGCTGTAAAGCGGGAGGAAACAGATATATCAGGAAATCCATTTTAAGGCCTGGAATTTTCAGAAGATTTATGCATCTACCAAAATCTGCTGTCAATCGTAGTGGGTTAGCACAAGAGGCCACGAACAATTGATTTTGTGGAATTTTGATCAGCTGTGGAAGGATTTTTCCAAAATTAATTTTGCGAGATTTCTTAGTTTATAGCTCAGGTTTCTTTAATAACCCATATTTCTGTTCTAGCGAGATGTATTTACGCGTTTTACTTGAACGATTACAACGATTCTTATTAAAATCAGGCACAAATAGTGAAAAGTACATTGGACGTTTTGACTAACAGAATGAGTTGCGCTGGGAGTCCGTGGCAACAAAAACTAGACACAACAGTTTTCTGATGGTGAGCTATGAAAATTAAGTCCCCACACGAAACAATAAGAAATAATCGGGCGCCGGAAACGATCCTAAGCGTCCCAATCCCGGAAACTATATTTCTTCTTGAGCTCGTCCCATTCTACAGCGGCCAGAACATGTGGGCCGTTTGTTCTACCAGCGCCGTGGCTTTTTGTAAACAGGCAATAGCAAGCTAATAAAATTAAAGAGTCCCATAAACTTATCCTGCTCGACGTCCTCTTCAAAATGAGAATGCGTCTTTCTCTCCCGGTGGCCTCCATCTTCCGACTCTCTCTAAATTTATTTTTCTGAGAAGAAATCTGCGTAGAGTCAACAAGTGCCGCGCTCGCCTCCTTGGCAAGTGCTTCGCTATTGCCAACAATGGTAGGCACCTGCGTTTTGAGGGGGAAATGAAGTGGTAATGCGTGCTAGCTCTTTGGTGAGCGGAGTGATTACGCGACTGATTTGTTATGGTACTGAGGAATTGAACTGTAATGCGTGGTAGCTTTTTAGTGAGCGAGTGATTACGCGACTGATTTGTTATGGTACTGAGAAATTGAACTGTAATGCGTGCTAGCTCTTTGGTGAACGGAGTAATTATGCAGTTGATTAATTATGCTACTGAAAAATTAAGTGCAGAGTAAACGGAAAATTTTTCACCGAGCAGATTAATTATGCAACTGATAAAAGATACGCACGCTACCGGTTCTTTCGGGTCTCGTACAGAAGTAGTGTAAAATATGGCCACTTTTGTTCATTAAATCCCCTCAGGGGGCATAGGATAGGCCATAGGCAATAGATTAGTTAGGTTTGCCTATCCTATGCTATGGGGACTAGCGCCCTCAGGGGAGTGCTTCTATGGTACCTCAGCTTTAGATANGACTGAGTTACTGAAGCGCTGCTTTCACTACTACTACAACTATTTCAACTTGTTCATAAAATCATTTATTGAGATCGTGGTGGAAGAAAAAAGTCGACTCCTAAATCATTTTCCGGATAATTTTTACGATAGTTATTGACTCTAATTTTAAATTGAAGCCTAATGTTTATCAGTTAAGCATGAACATGAAACAAAATACGAGTAACTAATTATTTGTGATTATATTCGTACGAGTTGCCAATTTTGCATACTTACTTCAGTTAATGCGACCTAGACTAGGATTAAAATATAAAATGTCATTAAAATTGAATGATCTGTTGGTAGTGCACATGTATGGCATTGTAGAGGCAATAACGTTGCGCAGTGTCGTGAAGCAGTTAAATAAGTGCAGCATTTGTGCGCATGTTCAGCTTACGTCAGACATGTGCTGATGTAAAATGATCTACTTAATTGCATGGTACAACTGAACACAATCCACACTGCCCGGCCAAGAAGTTGGTTGTGAGGATACTGAAAGGATAATGAAAACAATGTTTTACACGTTTGCACAGGGAAAATTTGAAAAAAATTATTAAGGACAGTTGCATTCAGTGTCACTGGTGCCACTGACAGTGAATCCTAAAGCTGCTCTATCCGTGACAATAAGCAAGCATGAATTATAATCACCACTGGAAAAAAAGTCTACAAAACAAACCTCTGTCATTGACAAAGGACAGGTCATAGGTTTGCACCGGGCTGGGAAATCCGTCATAGAAGGGTCTCAAATAATTGTCTTAGGACTTAGGACTGTGCAAGGAACAATTGCTCAGAGGAAAAGTGATGGTAAAGTGCAGTCATTCACTGGCTAGGGTAGCTAAGGTAAAATTCTATATACTCGCGACAGATGTTCTCTGAGGCGATTGGTGAAAGCAAATAGGCGGAAAAATGTTCAGTAGTTGCCTAGCGTGTTCAGCAGTTGCCTAGCGTGTTCAGCAGTTGCCTAGCGTGTTCAGCAGTCATCTAGCGTGTTCAGCAGTCATCTAGCGTGTTCCGCAGTTGCTTAACGTGTTCAGCAGTCGACTAGCGTGTTCAGCAGTTGACTAGCGTGTTCAGCAGTTGACTAGCGTGTTCTACGAAAGTCCTAAGAAAATTTATGCTTTCACCATGCATCGTCAAAAGAAAGAAAGGGGTTGTAAGGAGCTGCGCTGCCACCAGGAAACAATTGGTCAGTTAAGTTAGTCGGAAGAAACGGCTCCAATTTCTAAAATGCCACAACGACTGAACTGTACAGCAATAGAAAAACGTCTCATGGTCAGAAAAAGCGAGGTTCGCCTTGTTCCAGAAAACGGCAGATTTTGAATGAGGCGGGAAACCCACGGAGCGTTGGATTGTTCATGCATTGGTCTGATCGTACAGCCTGGCGGAGGCAGTGTAATGATCTGGGGGCCTTCACATGGTTGGGATTAGGTTCGGCAGCCTGATGCAGCGGCAAAATGAATTTTCAAGATTATTTGAACATCCTAGGTGATAAAGTCACCCGTCTATGGAAATTGATTTTCCTTGTGGTTCTGGTAATTTTTGGGACAACAACGCTTGCATCCAGCGGTCTCATGCAGTAAAAGATAGGTACGACAACCCCGAGTGTTCATTTTATCATGTGAAATGGCCTCCAAAACATCCTGATTTTAACCTATAGAGAATTCAGGGAATCAACTGGAGAAACAGCGGCGAGTATTAACACTTCTTCCTTCTTAGTTGGAAGAACTGTCTCATCGTTTGCACCCATTTTGGAAAAATATTCGTTAAACAAAGCTTTCAGAACCTTGTAGAATTTATGCCTAATAGACTGAAAGCTGTGATAAATGCAAAAGGAGGTCCAATAAGCTATTAGGCTTGATTTTTTTCGTTACATCGACATTTCTCCAGGGAGCAAAAAACTTTTTGGCTGGGCAGTGTACTGCATAAGGCAGTGTAGCGACCACAACCCCCTGGCTTAGTGCACAGCTTGGACGCCACTTCCATTTCCTGCTAACCGTTCATTCGTAACATTCATTTGTGGATGTGTGAGACCTCGAGTCGAAACTTTGTTTCGTAACGCCGGTTGGAGGAAGCTCGAGTCAACTCCAGTAATGAACTCGCGAAATTAATTCCAATATTTTATTCGCCTCGGCAGCTTATCTTGCACTGCAGTAATTGGTGTGAACATATTTCTTTATTCTCAGTACATTGTGACGTAAATTTGTTATTAATGTGTAACAGCCGTGTAGGAATGATCTATTTTTACAAAGGAATCAAGCATTGAAATATCACCTTAACACCGAGTAGTAAAACAACACCACAACACCAAGTAGTGAAACAGCACCACAACACCAAGTAGTGAAACAGCACCACAACACCAAGTAGTAAAACAACACCACAACACCAAGTAGTGAAACAGCACCGCAACACCAAGTACTGCAACAACACCGCAACACCAAGTAGTGCAACAACACCGCAACACCAAGTAGTGCAACAACACCGCAACACCAAGTAGTGCAACAACACCGCAACACCAAGTAGTGCAACAACACCGCAACACCAAGTAGTGCAACAACACCGCAACACCAAGTAGTGCAACAACACCGCAACACCAAGTAGTGCAACAACACCGCAACACCAAGTACTGCAACAACACCGCAACACCAAGTACTGCAACAACACAGCAACACCAAGTAGTGCAAGCAACACCGCAACACCAAGTAGTGCAAGCAACACCGCAACACCAAGTAGTGCAAGCAACACCGCAACACCAAGTAGTGCAAGCAACACCAAGTAGTGCAAGCAACACCAAGTATTAGCACTGGAGACCAACATGACGCAGTCGCCGGCCATGCCCTAATATGGCCTAGAGCCCATACTTGGGGGGCCCTTGCTTAATTAGTTTAATGGCGGCCATTCATCGCTCAGTGAGAACCAATAGCTGATCTTACCTTCTACACTACTTAGTTTTTGACTTTTTTGATGCGAAATTGAAAATTTTTATCATCAATTTTTAATAATGCTAATTCTCAAGCTTGTGAAATAACACGAATGGGTTTAATTTTTTCCCAAAAAGTTATTTATATTAGATCTTTTTTTCTACTAAGAACGTTATCGTCAATTTCGATAATGCAAATTTGCTGTGAATTTTCCTTGGAAGCATGTTCGGTATCTGTAAATCCAGACACTTCAAGAGCCATTTATTGCTCAAGGACTCACAACAGAGATTTTGCTGAGATTTTCCGTATAAATTTCATAGACATTTCATGCTCCTAATGTGGAAGATGCGGAGGCTGCAAAAATTTTGTAACAAGTAACTTTTAGGGAGGTGGGGGCCAGAGATTCACTTCTTTCTAAATAATGTAGATAAATGACAGAATGTTGGAAATTTGTCCCTATTCTTTAAAATCTGTGTATGTGTGTTATTGTTCCATATTCACTGCATCTTTAGTGTCACCCACAATATTTGAGTGTGAAATGCAAAGTTCCAAATTCAGTAAGGACACGATTAGAGTTAAGAGCAGTCCACGGATGACGCACGAGCGCCAACGAACGATATAAGAGCGGCACTATCGCTGAATTATTGCGTCGCCGCGTCGGTGAAACGCCTACTTTATGAACGCAATATTTGACCAATAAACCATCGGGGCACCCGCGAGACACTTCTTTCAAGATCGCCTCCGCGCGCCCGTCCGCTCGCAGCCTACGCTGCCTCGCATCGGGGCCTTGTTGTGGCCGCCCCTAGGGCCGTGTGAAGGGAATCCTGACCAGGATGTGGCCGCCCCTAGTGCCGTGTGAAGGGAATCCTGACCAGGCTGTGGCCGCCTCTAGTGCCGTGTGAAGGGAATCCTGACCAGGCTGTGGCCGCCCCTAGTGCCGTGTGAAGGGAATCCTGACCAGGATGTGGCCGCCCCTAGTGCCGTGTGAAGCAAATACTTACCTGGATGAGTCGTGGTCTACTACGAGTAGTCTTACTAGTACACAGCTCCTTTGCTATTTGGGTTGAGAGGTTCCTCGGAAGGCAGTGTGGTGTGCATGTGTTTGCGTAATGTACTAAAGTTTAATGGTACATCTATTTGTTTTTGAAGTAAGAAAATATAAGATACCCAATTATCAATATCGAGTGATAAGAGTAAACTTCATGCGACCATAATTGCCAAGTAGAAGTTTAACCTGGCGCTCATGGTGTGCTGTAATTCGCCATACATACACGGGTGTACGTGACCTGCCAAGCGCGCTGATAATCTCTGTCGAGCCTCCATTTAACTGGGGTGGGCAAAATCGAGGTGCCATTTGAATAGAGCGACGGCAGACTTTTTAGGGACTTTACAGCAACTTGCAGTGAGACGCTCCCCCTAGCAGCTATAGCAGACTGTCGAGGGAAGTGTTATGTCCGACATTTACTGTACTTTAAATAGTCCAAGCGTCAGACGTATACTGAAAACTTGGTTCGGCACACATAGTTCATTACATACGAGTATCGTACTCAAAAGCAACCAAGTACGCTTAAACTGATATTAGCACATCATGTACACATTCAGGTATATGGGGGAATTTTTGATTCATTTTCCCCCGATGCAATAGATTGGAACTTAATTTACGACCAAGTACGCCCTTGTGCAGTTACCACCCATATGAGCCCTTACAGATTTTGAGGAACGCTGGAGCTTTAGAGCGCCATTAATACGCCCTGAACGCAGGGTCCATCAAAAGCAGCTAAGATAGCTGATAAAAAACGTCTGGATCGGAGATCAAAGTACGTCGACATGGCGGTTTCATTTGAGATAGTAGCTGGTAAATCAGAGTCGTAAAGGCTTTAGGAAATCCTACACTAATGAGCCGCAAAATGTTTCTCGCACTGCATTTGTCTGCGCACACATGCATGTTCGTGTTTGCTGCTTCCAACAAAACGTGATACTTCTTCTTAAAGGTTATTATTCGATGCAACGCGTCGATGCTTTCATATTGAAATCTCAGCCCTGGCGTCATATGAGCTAGGTTCTGTTAGAATACTTTATAAAACCGTGTTAGAGACGAACCCAAAGCAGGTAATCTTTTAAATATATAGGCACAAATTTTGATCGCTACGATGTGAGGAATGTGTGGGAAAGGAGAGGCCGTAACAGTCGTGTGTGAGGGGTTGCGAGGGCGTTGCCGGCTTACCCATTTGAAGTTATGGGGGGGAAAGCAACAACAGATAAAAACGAGAGTTTCATAGAAGTTCATGTCTTATGATGAAGGAAAATGAAATTGAAATAAGAACTGTGACAACTTTTATGTGTAACAGCTGGTAAGTCACTATGAAGCAAAATTTAGCCGAATTCCTCAACATACATTTTTCTGAAAACTATCACGTGTATTAGAATTTAAAGTTAGGTGAGTAATTGGTTGCCGATATAGAGGCGTCACCTATGGGTCTGGCAATTGTGGTTTTCATTGCATTTTATTTATTGAGAGACTAACTCCTTTGCATGCTCCCTTTACATACGAGGGCTGAAATTCAAAAAACATAACTGATAGTGTAATATTCTCGACACCAAAGGGAGTTTAAGTGATGGAGTTTCGAAATTGTATCGTATTCGTGTGCAGTAGCGTGTATTAGTGTTCCAGTGTGCGTCAGTGTGCTACAGTGAGTCGTGCAGTATCTGAAGTATCGATTAGTTCAAATTTCAAATTTTGTTTTCATGACTACTGCTCTTTCGCGAAAACTTCTTTGCAAACATTGATGATCTACTCGAGTTTCACATAAGTATTAATAATTTTGTACTAATTCTGGGTAGTAAATAAATTCGCAACATGCCAGGTTTCAATCGAATACCGAGTTCATAGAACCTGAAAATTATTTCCCTCACAAACTCCGTACTTATATATTCGGTTGTTATAAAATTCTTGGGAGAGACGGTAATTTTGATGAAGTGTATTCAATATTGAGTCATTTCACACACTACGTATAACGGTGCTCCAGATCCATGACTCTGCTCATTAGCTTTTAAGGTTCATTTCCGCGTTCCAACCCAAACTACAAAGAAGCTTCGTGTATCCAATCAGAGGTCCCACCAATCCCATAAAATGACATAATAAAGTCGCTCCCAAGAGTACAGACAAGCCTTTGAAGTTCGAGAACAAACAAGGGTTCTTGTCCTTCTTTTTGATTTTTTTCCCAGACGTATTTCGTACTCAATTTTGTTCGTGCAAACCTAAGCCTCTTACGGTGTCGACCAATACCTGTTCAGAAGCCTTGCACGTGTTTCGAGCCCTAAAAGTCAAGAAAATGCTGGAGCTCAATTATAAAATTTCTCATCATTTTCTGATTTACGTTGAAAACTTGTAAGAACTCCCTAGATGAATGTACCCCGATCTCAGAAGGGATATTTTTCCTGAGCCCGATTCCAGTCTGCCACAAATGTATTATAACTTAAAAATTCTGTTACTCATGATTTTTTTAGAGTTTAGTTTGCGTGGGTTCCTTAGATAATTGAATGAAAATAGTTTAATACAAACTGCTCCGTGAACCTTTTACCGCTCTTTTGACAGAGTAGTTTTGGCATCACCGGGAGTTTGGGGCCTTCTTTTTTAATTATTTTTTAAAAAAATAACCTGCTGGGAAACAAAGTATTGAAAAATCATGTTCGTGAGGTGAAGAGCATAAAATCAGTGCAATCATGCATTTTCAATCTTGTTTCTGCAAAATATATAGATAGTTAAATGTTAGGTGCATTTGTCGTAGACTTTTAAGACTCTAAGCTATGGCCGCTTTTACACACACGGAGACGCAGCAACTGGGTGCAAGTTCACAAAATATTAGGAAAAATCGATTAAACGATATCGAAATATGAATTAAAATCATATTCTTTCATTCTGTCTTGTTACACTACTTTACGTCGACTGCTTCTTAAGTTATATCTCCGTATTATTAGCCTGAACTTGTGAACAATCCGAATATGGAAATATTTGAAAAATTGTTCTCTAAAATAAGCTGTGTTGCTGAACGAAGTGCGTGTGTTACAATTTCTTGCTCATAAAAAATGTTCCAAAAGGCGGTCAAATTTATAGATCAAAATAATCGATTGTGTTTTACTCCTTCAGAGCTATCATTTTTCATTCCAGTGAGAGAAAATTTGAGGCTTAATAAAACATTTTCAAACTGTGGAAGTGCGTGTAAAATTAAACTCCCACAAATTTCTCGTTACATCTAGTGACCAAAGCTGCCCAGAGACGGCATTCAATCTCTTGAAATAGGTAGAATTCCTCACTAATCTCGCAGTGCACAATGAGGGTCCAGATTTGTACTCGCGCGAGTCGATAGCAGGGTCGGTGCGCTAACATCTTTTCTGACACCTTTACATTGTCGGTGCACTAACATCTTCTCTGACGCCTTTACATTGTCGGTGCACTAACATCTTCTCTGACACCTTTACATTATCAGTGCGCTAAAAAAATTTTAAACGTCAGTGCACTTACGGCTTCGCTTATATCATTACATTGTCGGTGCACTAACATCTTCTCTGACACCTTAATGTTATCAGTGCGCTAAAATTTTTTAAACGTCCGTGCACTTACAGCTTCGCTAATATCTTTACATTGTCAGTGCACTAACATCGTTACTAACATCTTTACGCTGTCGGTGCACTAACATCGTTACATTCTCGGTACACCAATATAATTATGTCAGTGCACTAACATCTTCACTAACGTCTTTATATTGTCGGTACTCTAACATCATTACATTATCGGTATACTAGCATCGTTACCGACATTTTTACCTCGTCGGTACACCAACATTTCTCTTTCGCAGTTGTAAGCGAGATTAAATTTTAAAATTTGATTCATGTAGCCCATCGGAGAAGCACCACGTTAGGGACAGCCAACGCCAGTGAAAGCCGATTATTTTACATTTTGATAAAAATTTTGCATGAATATTTTAAAAAGAGCGTTCACGCTGTGCTTTCATGCACTTTTCGCCTGAAGAGAGGTCTTTGAAGATGAACATGCTGTAGGTGCTGTTGACAACGTATTTTAAGACGAGAATGACGTAGCTTATGGAAAGTGAAAATTCCTCGACTTTGTGTGTCAGGTCTCGGTGAGAAGGTTAGAGGAACAATACGTTCTTTGTCAGCGTTTGAAAGGCAAAAATGGCGCATGGCAGCACAAGTCAGACGTTGGGTCTGTTTGGTCAGATTGATGTAGCTTGCCTCCGTCATTGGGAACAAGGGTCTCTCACAAAACGAATGACACTTCATCTTGTGATAATTAAAGTAAACTTGTAGATGGAAATCAGCTTTCTGAGACATCTGTACGCATGTTTACAAATTTGAAGTAATTTTACTAGTTTAATATACTTCAGTTGCCTTTAACTACGGTGAATGAAAAGTAGATTTTTTTGTACTATGGGCGTAGATTGTTTTGGGCTCCTGCTTTCCGGCAGCCTCATTCCTCCCTTCTCCCTAAACTGTCCAGTATACTGAAATTCTTACCAAAAACATGATGCTTCCATCCCTTCTATGATGCTTTAGACTGAGAGAAGAAAGCTAGCCTTTCTCTCTCCAACTGTGATTCCACTTGTCGGACACATTTAGAATTGATGGAATTCGTCGTTGAAAAGAACGGTTTGAAAGCCATTTTTGTGTTTCCATGAAAGTTGCTATCTTCAGGTTTATCTAAGATCGTTGAGTTGTTGAGGGACCTACCTGAATATTCGTTTTTACTCGTGCTGTGTTGATCTCAAGCGACACGTGCGGAGTCTTTGCGTGTTCTCCCAAACAGAAATAGGGTTTTGGATTTCATTTTAACCTTCAGAGATGTTTGTGTCGATCGAGAGACATTCTATAAGAGTGTTTGCTGCGAACATTTGAAGACTTCGGAAGATGAATCGTGAGGGGAATTTCCTTGCTTTCTACTGGATGTTAAATTCTAAAGATTCAGTACCAAATGGAGCCTTCGTATTGAATTTTCAAGCACTACAAAGGTCGGGGTGGTCCAAAAGAAAAAACACGGTCGAAAGCTGCAACATGTTCATGGTATCTATGTTGCAAAAGTGGAACAAACACCAACTGGACGGATAGGTCCGTAGCGAATTTTTATTATGTGACATGTATACCTCATGTGCACCAGTTTTTGTGTTACTCTGCACTATTACATCTGCGGTCCGCGAGGCAGTGAAATATTCTACCCAGTGAGGCAGAATGGCACTCTGTGCAAGCAGGTAATACTTCGCTCTCTAAAAAAACGAGTGGTGGCGTACTGTACGGTATCACACACGCAGATTCAAAAAACGATGTTGTCTATTCACGTCTACCATATGCGGCAACCTCAGAGTAGTACTGAATGAAAACGTGTTGTTTATTTTATTATTGCTCACGGAATAGCATGCGATTACTTCTTAGACTACAATATTGCATGAGACGCACGTTTTCTCTCTTTTCTGTAGCACTTCAGAACTTGAGCATTCAGGACGTCTCTTAATGCAAACGAGAGCTTTTGACTGACCAAAAATGACCGAATCTGCATCGATACAATTTGTTTCAGGGGGTAACTTTCTTTAATTAAATCTTATAATTAGAAAAATTGCAGATATTCGACAAATCTGATACAACTGGGCAAGCTCTTTTGTGCTTGGAGCGAATTTTCTGCAAACTTCAGTGATAAATATAGTCTGTAATAAAATACGTGCAATGTTTTATTGTCTAATTTCCATGTTAATGACAAATGTCTCTGTAGGCTCGGCAGGGTAAACAAATGTTGAAGATGTCTTAAGGCTTCTAGGATCTTCTTGCAAAAAACGGTTGTGGGAAACTACAATAAAAAAATGCTCAGGCTGTGATATTTCTCCGCCCCCACGAGCGGTTGCACTCGTTGGAAATATGACAAGTCTTATTTACGCTTGATAACACCCAAGTTGTTAAGTGCAATGAGTCCTTTTCATAATTTTAATCGCTTCTTTATAGCCTGGGCTTTTGTGCCTGACGAAATCTTCGGCCTGCTCCGCCAGAATTATAACACGTATCCATAAATAATTAGGTATGGACTTCAGGGTATATGGCCTAAGCTATATATATATATATATATATATATATATATATATATATAAACACTATGAAGGCGCTCGTTAACTTTGTTTACTTTGCGTATGAGCTTAGTACACAAAGAGTCTTCAAGAAATATTCTTATAATTAAAATGAGTGCATAAAGTTCATCGCTGAGTCAGCAAAAAATGGCCAGTTAATGTTTTGGGCTGAGAAAAATAACACTACGTAAGAATAATTTCATTATCGAGGGAAGCAATCAAGTTCCATTATACCTACTTTTAAAAAGAAGAATTTGAAAAAATTCACGGCACTCCTAATTTTTGAGACAATCTTACACGGCTTGTGTCTGTGATGTTCTTACCTACCTGCGTCTTCCCCAGGGTCTCTCAACACAGCCATTTAAGTACGTGAAAAGCGAAGGATCTTCCTTGAAAACATTGATACGCTTGTGGACTGCGGACGAACTTCCAGCTTTGGATCTTAGGAAAGAGCGAGAAGCTCTCTGACTTATTGCAGTAGCTTGATGTGTCTACCCTGCGACACCTCGGCTTTGAAATCCTCATTGGAGAGTTTTCACCTGAACTTTTGACCTCCGGTACGACTTCAGAGTCCCATTTCAAATTATCGCATGGAAGGTTTTCTGCGATGACTGCTACTCTGTGTCATTACATAGGGGGGATTTTGTTGGGATTAAGTTTCGAATAGGCTTGTGAACGCGCTTCCAAACTTGAACTGGAATAAATATTCTTGCGTGTAGGATCGAATGGTTTTCTTGTAAGGTATTTGATGTTCAAAAGTCTTGTAGTACCTGAATTTTCTTAAAGTCACTATCACTAGGCTCTCCCATTGCATATCTTTTTGTGGGAAGGGAATTTTGAGTCTGTCGTTTGACTATTACCTAGAGAAGATTACTCATTCACGATAACTGCAGTAGGTAGGCGATATTTTTCATTTTCATTACTTTAGTAAAGTGACAACCATTCTTGGATTGTAAGCATTGCATCAAGTGAATTTTAACATTCAAAACTAAGGAGCTACTAATATTACTGTCTTCGCCTATATTTCTTCAAGTAGAACGGACACATAATTTTTCTCATCCATAATCAGTACAGCAAGAGAATTTTTTTGCTTTCAAGCGTTCTATGTGAATTTTCTGTAATTTTTGTTCTAATGAGTTTTTTATGCATATAAATTGAGCTTCTTTCGTAGGCAAGCGTCACAATTGAGTTTGCGAGCGCAATGATACAGAGAGATAGTCTCCGTCGTGCGCACAATTTCAGCATCAGGTGTATTATTAATTTTTTTGCAGGCTTCAGTCCGGATGATTTTAATTTAATTTCGTTTCCCTTTTCCCTTCTAATTGTGCCAGGCGTGTATCATAATCCACGGAGGAAAAACTGAAATGACTTTATTTCACGGCTCTGCTAGAGCTACGATGAATGGGCGCGACGCTTCCGCAATCGTGCCCGTTGGTTGAAGCAAATTTGGCCAGGTTGCAATGAGAGCTCAGTGCGGGTGTGACGGGGCATTCCTGGCAGGCGTCCCGATAACTTTGCTCGTTTAGCAGTGCGACTCAGCATGATTTTCCCTCTCATTATGGGCGATTACATGCGCGACTTTCTTATTTCCAGAGTCGTATTCGAGTTTTTGCAGGATTAATGCTCTTTGTCATCAATTTCTCCGAATTTTATCAAAAGTTTGACAGTATTTGAACAGCTAGAATGCACGGCTTGAGTCAGCATTTTGATGCGCTCGAGTCAACTGAAATCTGCATATTTGGACGTAATATTCTTACACCCAGCTCTAGATGTGATCTTATTTTAATACTTCGCTCTGTGATATCGCGGTTCAATGGCCGACAGAGCTCCCTATCTAAACTACCGAAGAAACATTTTAGTCATCTCTCAATATATTTGAGCCTAAATTTCTGTGGTTCTGCTAAACTTTCTCACAAATGCCTTGATCATCGCATTTGAGCTAACGTTCACGAAAGAAACCGAAAGGCAAGGGTATGTAAAATAAATCTCTGTGTTTGCAGAGGGACATACAAATTTTTCCCGTTTAAATATATGTTCACAAGAAAATAAAGAGGTCTAACCCAAGTAGTTTTCAAAAATTTATTTTCATGCTTCCTGTTTACTTCATGGGTAGGCTTTGTTTTAAAACATGACGGGAATCGATTCTGTTTTCATTTTATTCCTTCATTTACTTAACGCATTCGTTTAAAATAATGACTGAAAAATGCTAAATCTAAATCCAGAAGAATATTTTATTTCAATTTGATATCTATACAAAGCTACTACTATACATAGTTTGACCTCCTCGACTTTTGATCAATAACATCCAACTCGCAGCACATTTCTTTGAAAATATCATTAAACTTCATACGTAAAATTCTACAGAAGTGTCACACAATTTGAAACTGTAGTCTAACAAGTGGCATCTGGATACGCGATCGTTCATCTGGATACGCAATCGTTCATCTGGATACGCGATCGTTCATCTGGATACGCGATCGTTCATCTGGATACGCAATCGTTCGCCTGGATACACAATCGTTCGTCTGGATACACAATCGTTCGTCTGGATACACAATCGTTCGTCTGGATACTCCAGTTGAGTCCAGCTCCATGAAGTACATTCGTCGAGTTCAGGGCTTCGTTTCTTCCCTGCGACTGTTTCAGGGAAGACTTTATTGACGAAGTCGCTTCTAAATGATGCTATTCTGTATAGGAATCGCTCTGTGCTTCCAAACTTGTGCTTTTAGTTAATCTAAATCCTTCTAATATTTTACAAGTTTTTGAATAGTTTTTCAAGTTATCCGGAATTTCCATTTTGAGGCATGAAATTATTTGGTTAAATGTTAGTTGTTACACTATTAGCGATGAGATGTTAATATTCATATGAACAAAAAACCAAAACCGTTTGACTCAGACTGGCGTCACCTCTGTCAGTGCTCTGATTAAGTGAGGATATGAGACTGTGTGAACTAGATAACGCTCTCCGAACAAAAAGTTAGCACATATTGTTTTTCGAGCTCCTTTCGAGGATGACAACTGTCGAGTGCATTGAACCACCACTGTCATTAATTGGTAAATCAGTCATTCAGGATATGTCCGACATTAAAATTGGCCAGCTAAGTCCCCAGACATGAACCCAATAGAATATTTGTGAGACCACTTCGAATGAGAAGTAAGACGTTGAGAAGATCGTCCACGTATTGTGACCGTACTACGAGATCAGTTGATGCATGAGTGGTATAAAATCGACTAGGTGTACTTTAGGACAGTTGTAGACTCAATGCCGCTAAGAATTGCCGCCATTATTATGACTGTGTGGGTCATGATCGGCAATGACGTTGCTGGAATAAACCACCATTTCCGATGGGTATCGAGACAAAATCTTTCTCGAGTGGTTTCCAACACTAACTGTCGGATACCATGTCTTTTGCTGTTATCACATTGAAGAACTGAGAAGCTGTTGTAGCTATATTAAAGCCTCAATAACTTTTTGTCTCATTTTTTCTCTTCAGAACTGTAACTCCTCTACCACCCTCTCCTTGCGAGAGGAAATGGTCTTTGGTATTTCATTTGTGAGAGGAAATGACATTTGATTGAGTGATTTGATATTGTGGAAAACCATTGCAGTCATTTATTGATAACGTTTCGAAAAAGATTACAGTGGGCGCTACAGCTTGTGTGCTGAAGAAGTTCCCTAAATTGAAAAAGTAAAAAATGACGAGAAAATAGCAGCTCAAACCAAATATTACTTGAGACTATTGTGAAGCGTAGCGCGTGCTTGTAACTAAGTCAAACTGCAATTCATGTTACTTCTAGAACCTATGAAAATCTGTTGGTATTGGATAGAACTTAATTCTAATTTTCAAGCAAAAGCTTCAAGTTTCTATACGTCACTTTGGAAATAACTAAAATAATACTTAGTTCTCTTGCCTCCGTGCTCCGCGTCATGTTCTTTGAACAATGTCAGATATGTACGGCGCACAAAGATACTTTAGTACTGTGCTAAGCTAACTTTTACGAAGAAGCTCAATTTGAAAATACTATTGAAAGCTTTTCAACAACCGTACGTGAATGAAAATGATTTATAAAGTGTACATGTTTTTTTCCCAGCGAAGAGATAGAGGTGATGTATGACGAAGTCACGGGGTTCTCTATGATTTATTGGGAGTGGTGAAGCGTTTTGCTATTTAAGAGGGCAATTCTCGACCATGATTGGCGAGAGGTGAGGGCGAGCTGAGATACGAGGCGCTGCTCCCCTTGCGCCTGTCGTAAGTCAAACTGCAGGTCTGATGCGCTCACCGCCGGGGAGTGGCCTCAACTGCACGACCTATACCACAGCGGGGGCTAGGCGGCCTCTTCAGCGCTTTACTTTGGGCACAAAAGATGTGTTTTGCAGCGCGTGGCAAAAATTCCTGGGCTCTTTGACAGCTTAAAATCAATATTAGTCTAAATCGCTTTTTGTCTAGGTATCATAGAGTAATTAATGACTGTTTTCTCGTGCATTTCTGAGCCGGGAGTTAGCTATGATTGTTTGTTAATATCAAGGAAATGAGTAAGCGTCAAGGCAAATCAGATTCATCCGGCAGAAGTGCAGAATGTACATGCTGTCAGTGCGAGCTGTCAGCGACTTGCTGAGGGCTTTGCTTTGGTCCTAGAGGGAGGAGTGTTTTATCAATGTACACTAGCCGGCAAAAAAGTTTCTCGCACCCTAGTAAAATGAAGTTATACTTTGACCAATTTTTGCAGGTTTCCACAAATTTGACGAAAAAGAATGTGGCATCAATTGTTGGTTCAGTGTCGCATGTAGTTTGTACTGCACTGGCCCTCTCATTTCTACCAGCATGAATATATTCCCGCAGGGTCAAAGTTACCAAAATAACCATAGTCTATGACAGAAGACAGGTTATAGATTTGCATCAGGCTGGGAAGTCCGTCAGAGAAAGGTCTCAAATGATGGCCGTAGGACTGTGTAAAGAACGATTGTTTAGTGGATAAATGATGGCAAAGCGCAGTCATTCAGTGGTAAAAGTGTCAAAGGTAAAATTCTAAATACTCGAGACCGACGAATGCAAGCTGGCAAAAAAGTGTTCAGCAGTTGAGAAGCCTGTTCAACGAAAGTCCTAAGAAAATTCATACTCTCAACATGCAAAGTAAAATAAAGGAGATGGGTTTGATGAGTTCCGCCGCCACCGGGAAACCAATGGCCATCAAAGCAAATCGAACGAAAAGGCACCAATTTCTAAAAGACCTCGAAAACTGTCTGCAGACCAATGGAAACACGTCCTATAGTGAGATGAATCAAGGTTCACCTTTTCACAAAAAGATGGCAGAGTTAGAGTGAGACGGAAGCCTATGAAGCATTAAATCCTCCAGGCATCGCTCCGACAGCACAAGCATCCAAGGGCAGTGTAATGATCTGAGGATGCTTCACATGACCGGGATTAGGTTCTGCAATCTGGTGCAGCAATGAAATGAAATCTGAGGATTATTGAACATTTCGAGTGGCCAAGCACACACGTCGAAGGATTTTTATTTTTCTGATGATTCTGTTTTTTTTTCAGACGACAACCGGGATCATACCGGTTTCCAGACCGGTGTCATATAGCGCATAATTGTTTCAGGGATCACGAGGAATTATTTTCTCATATGGAATGGCGTCCAAAGTTTCCTGATTCAACCCGCATCGAAAATTTTCGGATCAACTAGAGAGGGAGCTGCTAGTCTCAACATTTCTTCTTACTTCTTTGGAAGATCTTTCTCGGCGTTTCCTCGTACTTGGGACAAATATTCGTTAAGATTGTGTGTAAAATGTAGTAAAATCTTTGCCTGATAAAATGCAAGCAGTGATGCATGTAAAAAAATTTCCAATATCTATCAAGTTCGATTGCTTTCATTACATTCGCATTTTTCCAGTGAGCGGCAAATTTTGTGACCGGGCTGTACATGAATACTTTCTAAATTATGGTGCTGATACAGGAGTGAATCTTTGTACGTAGTGGACGACATTGTCTTCGCAGGTACAGAGCAGCTGCATGGTCGGGTTGTAGAATGGCTGAAAGGAAACCGATTTCTAGCGTGAACCTATACTCGCTGGAGCATTTCTGGTGTGGCTGATGAGTTGTCAATAAAGCATCGGTGCCGTGGCGCAGAGTGGGCAGCCCTGCCTCTCACCTCCGGGACTTCTGGCAAGATTAGGAGTACTCGATTTCTTTTACCAGACGGATACAAAACTGAACTAACCGAGTTTCATGAAAATATTTGATGAATTTTTTTCAGCATTGGGAGTGCATGGTGTGGATTTTATTCGAACTCTATTTCTTCTACTAGACTAATACGAAACTGAACTAACAGAGTTTCATCAAAATATTTGATGAATTCTTTTCAGCATTGGGAATGCATGTTGTGGATTTTATGAGTTGGATTCATGATTTCATTAAAAAAACAAAAATTTATCGTGAGCTAGCTTGGAAATTATTTATTCAGCGTCACTAGGGAATAGAGGCATCAAACTCAACGGTCCGAGAAGATTCTAGCTCATCAAGTTCATAAAATATGTTTATTATTCTAAAAATTTAGCTATTGTCATATCAAACCCCTATCTTATTTTTACATTGACTTAAAAATACTTCAGGGCCATGAGACACAGCTTCCCGGGCCGAGGCCATTCAAACACGACCGTTAATGACTACCGCAGCAGCGGGCTACGTGCCATCGCCACCCTCGCCAAAGAGTAATATTCCAAACCTAAATTCTTCCACATCCGTAAAATTTCAAATTTTCTACAGTTAAAGTACCTGCTGAAAAAATAAAAAGTGATCCCAAAAAGAGAACATGGTTTTGTGATTCAAGGGATGATGCCTATCGTGCTTAATGGGTCAACGTGCTGTAGAATTCGGGCAAGAGTTGTCAGACGCTTGGTGTTATTGGTCGAGATAAATTTGAGGATTTCCTACAAATTGATTACATCACTTGGAATCTTTCGCCAACAGAGGATGCATACTTGTAAACAAATAACTTCATAAATCAAGGCTCACCAAGGACGATCTAAAGTAAAATGACCCAATTATAGGATCGTAAGTATCAGAATTTGGCACGCCGGACAAAATCCGACCTGTAGCGTTTTTGAGCAAACTATGCTTTTATCGTTAGTATACTTAACGCTTGTTTATAATATTGTATATATATGCACAAGGTTACCCAAAATTCTTTCAACAAATAAATTCTTTATATTATATTACACCGAAAATAAATTAACCTGTTAACGGTCACCGCCCAGGTGGCCTGTGTTACATTCATACGGTATGTGTAATCGAGAACGACCGTGTGAATGCAACAACCACGCGGACATCATATGATGTCAATACTCGTTAACAAGTTAAATAGAATGATTTTTTTGCAAACGTTTACAATAGTTATTAAATAACTTGTGTAAAGTTGCATCCAATAAATCCTAATATCATAATATCGTCTTTGGAGTTGCCTCCACTGCTACGCCCACCAAATCCATCGATAATTAAGCCCATTCTCATTGCAACGATTGCTTAAATGCGTCCACCCTGGAGTCATGTTTTCAGCACACATTCATTTCCAATAACAGACCATGCACAGATGTCTACTGGGCTCTGATCAGCGCTCGAATGCGGCCGTTCTTTGGTTAAGAAGTTCGCAACATTGTCCCCGAGCCATCCTTGTGGTCGTTGGAAGTGTGGGCAGGTGCTCCATCTGGTTGGAAATGAAGTCGGCCTTCTTGGAATATAGTTTTCCTACGATTCTTCAACACTAGCTCGAGAATATGATCGCGTTTTAGTGGTACTTTTCACTTCCTGGGGCACAAAAACAAGGGGAGATTTCTCGTTTCCATACACTCTTTCCCGGACCACACTCCGCTTGAGGTGTTTGTAAGGGAGTGGATTTAGGTCAGTTTCAGACGGGAGAGTCTCAAATTTCTTTTCAGCACGCGACCAGCAGATTCTCTCGATACACCGAGCCTGTAGTCAATTTTCTCATGGACCTTTGTGAATTTTCTATAACTCTTGAGAGAATCTTCTAAATTTTATTGGACGTTATGGTACTTGCACGGCCACTTTTTGTGCGATATTTTACGCTACCGATCTCCTTATTATGTTGGATCGTGCAGTATACGAAACTGCGCCTTGTGTTTGGAAATTCGAGCGCTTTCAAAATTTTAAAACTTTCCTGCCGAGTGAAGCTCAGTGGCAGCAGACCGTTGAATTTCCACTACCGTACTGAAGTTACATGCCTAAATGGATGAATAATTTTAAAAGTGAGTCGATGTTTATAGTCAGCATTATTAAATCTGAAAATTCTAGACGTGTTCGCTAACATTGCGGTACTTCACACAGCCGAAAGAAATTGTCGCAGACCTCACTCGTCATCCTGTATATTAAATGCCTCGCCTCCCCCATGCATTCTTTCAGAAGCTTGAGCGAGCGTCAAATTGTACCTCTGAAAGAAAGATGAGCAGCAAAAAACCTTTGAAGATTCGTAGGTAAGAAAAATAATTTTTTTTCTGATATATGGTGTACAGTACTAATTTTTCTCACACTGGGTTAATTAGTTCTTGTAACACTTCCTCCTGACTAACTCAGAGTTACGCATCACAACTGTGACCATAATCAGCAAGTGCAATGGAACGGTTCATTTTTGGTTGTAGTTTACAAATTGAAGTAACTGAAGCCATTGAGCATCATGACGTCCTCTACCACTGCTGTGCAAATTGGATCCATTAAATGATTATGGCTATAGTTGAGTAAATCTCCAATGTTACACGAAGTGGATCGCATAGTGCTCCTATATATCTCTATCCCAGAATTCAAAAAGATTTATTTGGAAGATTTCTGAATAATGATATTGAAGACAACGAACTTATTATGGCTCTATTATTTCTGGACATTGAGCCTACTACGCTAACCTAAATTTCCCCCATCGTTAGGACCGCGTGTGTTTGCCGATCCTAAAATACACGCTGAAACTTTTGGGTAACCCAGCCCTTTATTTCCAGCCCTTAATTTCCAGCCCTTAATTTCCAGCCCTTAATTTCCAGCCCTTCCGTTCCAGCCCTTCCGTTCCAG
>VOMN01025218.1:0-24645 GCA_014899125.1 Orchestia grillus
GGAAGACCGGGTACACAGCTGTGGCTGCACCTCAGAATCCCCTCTCGAGACAAGTGCCTCTTCCCATTAGTCGCCTCTTACGACACGCAGGGAACGGCGGGGGAAATAATAAGGTTGTTGTCCAGATTTTAGTATTTTATACTGCCGTGAAGGATAAATTTGTGTAGGCTAGAGGTTTTCTCGGGTAGAAAAGGTAGAGTTATAAAAGATTGATTGTCTTTCCTCCATTGTCCCATTGTTAAATTAGTAGTCGTGTTCTTTATCATTGTGGCATGTTCAAGCTATATTCATGAGATATGGCTCGATCTTTAGGTCAAAAGATTAGCTCTTGAATGTAGGTAGACGGCAGTATACACATGGGCGCTTGGAGAGCAGGCAAGCCATTTGACGAGGGAGGGGACACGTAGTAGGGTGGGGTAGCGACGGACGAGACGGGACATCGATGTCTGAGAGGGTCATTGTTCTCAGGCCTATCGAAGCAAGTAAAACGCTTGCCAATTCACTGGAATTCAAGTAAGGTTTGTTGGCAGACTTTGGTGTATCGTTCACACGAGCTTAAAGCTTCCAATTCACATTTAACCTGACACTGGTTTGAAAGGCACTACATTTTTGTTCTTTCTTTTTGTCGTGTAAGATCGTGTTCCCCTCACAATTTGAGAGAACAAGGGAACCGCTTTAAGGGTGCGACCACTCCTCCCCACGGCTAAACTCACACATCACATGGGTATTACTCATTTTTGTTAACAGTTCACACGAGCTCACAGGTTCAATTAATTTTTAACACAAACTGTTTTGAAGAGCCCTTTAATCTACATTTTAATTTTCTTTTGTGTCACGTGAGATCGTGTCTTTCCCTCACANCGTGTTTCCCTCACATTTTGGGAGAACAAGGGAACCGCTATAAGGGTGCGACCACTCCCCACCACGGCTCAACTCAGACTTTAATACAAAAATACGTTAGAATTATGACAAGCATTTTAATTGTATGTCGGAAATTTTCCGCAGGGTGATTTGCAGCAAGATTGAAATGTTTCAACAGCTTATAATATATATGTATTAAATATGAAGTAAGTTTTATAGCCGTAGGTATAGTCCTGACGAGTCTAGGGATTCACTCATAAAGTCAATCAGAAGAACTCTGTCCCAGTTTAGCTGCAGACAACTGAGACACAACTTGGAACACATGCCTCCAACTGCCCAACGCGCTCAAAAGCATCTCATCTTAATTAACGGACGCTCCTACGGCTCTGACTGTCAACCCACCTTGAGGTAGCAGTCACAGTGTGGCTCGCGCGGGGACAGACCAAACTTTATGATCCAAAATATTAAATGAACAAATAATCTTTTCCATTACGTCTACCATGAGCAACATTGATTGGGCGTTGTAGGTGTTAAACTTGCTCAACAAATATGTTAGACAAAGTAAATCAATTGATTTTAGTCCGGAAATGCTAGTGTTATTTGACCAAAACCTTTTTGTTTAACTAAACATCAACTAAAACTGGTCGATAAAATTAACTTGTTTTGATGCTTTCACTAAAACAATGAATTCTTTTTGCAAGCACGCTTCGCAGGATGCTTTAATCAGCTTTAAATCTAAAGTAATTTAAATTCTGTGAGGGCTATGGGTAAAAAATAAATGCCGGGACAGTGGGAGAGAGTGATAATAATTCGACTGCAAACGGGATCGATTAGAAAGACACTGTGTTGTCCCTTTTTTACCAGCTGAAAGGAAAAACAACTCTGATAATTACGTAGATAATTTAATGAGCTTCCATTTAAGACTAATTTTAGGTTTATACCTCCATTAGGTAATAAGTAAGGGTTGAGTAAAAAATTTCCAACAGAATTCGAGATTTCGAGTGATGTGTAGGGAGGTATGATGCGTTGTATGAAGAAACAGCACTCCGGTCTGGCTCAGAAACATTTTTGATGCCTCTTTTTGTTTCTTGTTTTCAGTTTAAACATAATTTTTTGTGTAGTTTTGATAGAAATTTTAATTAACTTTCATTTACGACTAATTTTGCTCTTCAGATAGAAAAGGTGATAAATGAGAGCTGAATGAAATTTCTTACGTGATATACATTTTTTCTGGTATTTAATTGGGGAATCGAAAGCGATGTCGAGATTCAGCACTCCGGTATTCGCCTGACGTGCGAATTTGTTGACGAATTTTTACCTAAAATTATATACTTCCCTAAAACAGTACACAACGCTTTTTCAGAAAGCACTTTTTGACTATTCAGAAAACTTAATTAGGAGTCAATCTTTGTGTCATTTCATTAGGAATAGTGTATTCGTAGGGCTCCATGGCGTACTGGTTAGCGTGATAGCCTCGCAGCTGGGACTTTCAGAGTTCGATCCCGGCTCAGGCAAGGTATTTTACGTAACCAGGGAGTACATTCTTTGGGAAAGGAAGCTTAAGCCACACACTCGTCACGTCTCTCACTACGCTAGTAGTTGTAAGCCATTGAAAACCCAACGGTAAAACGTGTCGGAATTAATAAAGGTTCGTATTGGTTACATCCCAAATCTGAAAAATACTCTGTTCAACCATTATTACAGAACTAGTGTGTTTCATCAGAAATTTCCGTACTTTAGGATCACTCTGTGGGAGGATTACGTTGTGTAATAAAACTCAGATTCTACAAGGGGTGCATTGTAACTTGTACGTCCTTGTAGATGAAACTGGTTTGCAGCCTATAAGGCAAGAGGGCCCACTTGTGTGCGTGCGATGTGTGATTTTTGGAGGGGATTTATTGGCGGAATTAAAGGTTTCGACTGGTGTTGGCCCACGTATCGAGCTTTGGTTTGAGTACGATTGTTGTCTGTGTACAGTATTTGACTTTAGATGATAGTTTGCGTTTGTTTTAGATAAGATAGAGGTTTCTTCGTGAGGATGATGTATGATTTTTGGAGTCTTCAAGAGCAGCGAGTTCAGTGACTAGTGTTTATAAAGTTGGTTACATATTTTATTTATGTATGGAGTAATCCACGCAAATTGGCTAGAGGTCAAGAGAAAGTGCGAACGTATGACTTGCGGATCTCTGTGAAACCGAAGTTTTCCTAAATTTTGGGTAAGGAGAGTAGGAGAGATGTATAAATGTTGGTGTTTCAATGCTGAAAGTGCTTGATTAGGATCATAGAAAAGGTGCTGAGGGCAAGAACCTTTATTAATTCCAACACATTTTACCATTGGGTTTTCACTGCCCTACAACTACTGGTGTGGTGGAGGATGGGAGGAATGTGTGGTCCTTTTTGGAGGGAAGTACTTTGCAGTCATGGGAAAAGCCTCACCTGAGCCAAGGCTCGAACCCTGGTCCTTTAAGCTGTGAGGCCATCTTGCTAACCACTACACCATGGAGCCCATGGTGTAGTGAAGCAAGAAAAACATGAAAGTTTGCTAGCTGAGGTTGTGGCTCCAAAGAATGTATTAAAGGATCTCAATAAGCCTTCTTGAAATTTTTTAATAAAGGGGAAAGTAGGAATAAATAAGAAGGAAAAAATGAATATACATAAGTGATTGAAAACACATATGAGAGATAAGTGCGCATGAGCATAGAGAATGAAATTTGAGCTACAATCAAATTGGTTTGAATATGTGGAAAATGCAAATAGTATGGTTGGTGAGGAATACAAGTAGGTATGTATGGTTGCCTGAAAACACTGAATGTTCTTAGTTCTAGTATGAGAGGGAAAAGAATGAAAATAATTTGAACACATGCAAAGAAAGAGATATGTAGTGTAGATTATGCATGAATATATAAAGGCAGTAGAAGTTAGTGGAAATAATTGAATTGAAAAGAACTTGCTTAGAATGATATTAGGAAAAGTGTTAAATATGTCCAAATTAAAGTAAGAGTTGCTATTTCTAGTTTGCTTGTGGGGAACACTGCAGCAGTTAGAAGCTCATGTTGTAAAAGTGGTGCAGAAATGATAAGAGATTCAAATATGTAAGGCACACTACAGTATTACATATTTATCAAAGCCCATACTGGTAGAAAGGATTTTTCAAAAGTTATGGTTAATATTTACATCACTGTGTCCAACTGCATAGAATGTCCTATTCATCATACAGCCTTCATTATGATGTTATTGAAAAGGTATTTTTTTCTAAATGGTGGAAATGTTTCCCAAAAGGTTTATGATGAAGAAAAATTAGTATATATTGTAGAACCTGTTTCCTGCTCCTCTGCTTCTCTCCAGTTATGTTAAAGATACATTAAGGTTATTTTGGGGTCAGAACTCTTAAGTTAGAATAGGTTTGTTTTGTTAATTTTACTTGGTGCAATTTGATTATACTGGTAGTCAGAGTGTGTAAATTTTGACATTAAATTTCTGTAGGATTTTAATCCTTTTATTTTATTAGTATGAAATAGTTCAAATATTTTGTTAATTTTATTTTAGGAATGCCATTGCAGAAACATATTGAATGTAACTTTTCTAAAGTATTTACTGTATTTGTACCTCTTTATCACTAATATGTACAGGAAATCTGACACAAATTGATATATTTTGAGATAATGATTCTATTGTGAGGGCTTGGGCTTGCATTTGTGACATCAAGGTCAAAATTCTGCCAATGATTTCTAAAATTTCATCTTGTCAGGAGGGCACAATTAGCTTAGCTCAGCTTACCTCACTGACTGATCACCTCACTATTGACTGAACATGTGATCATGACTGAACATGTTTGCCAATCTCCAATTCATCAAAGGCTAAGTTTTAGGATAAAGTTTATTTTTGTGTATTTGTTTCTTTACAGTAGATAGTGATGTGTGATGTGTGTGTTTTGGAAAGCAACAAGTGGGTCCAAGTGAGAATGTTTGTGTTTTTTTTTATATAGGCAGAGAGTGACAGAATGGCTGAAGGTAGAAGGAAGTTCAGTGTTTGGCTTGTGATATGTAGGGAGAGATGAAGTTCTACAAGGGTTTAGCTGAAAAGAGTGAAACAGTGGTGCTTTGGTGCTGGTGGTGCGTTAGTGAAGCAAAAGGGAAGCTGGAAGAGAAGAATGAAAGACTGCTGGAAGAGATTGTGTTGCTGAAGGATGAGTTAAGGCGTGTCAGGAAGATCAAAGAAGGAATAAATAAGAAAGGGGTAAAGTATGTGAAAGTGAGAGCAAGAGAATGGGAGACCTGAGATAGAGGCTCCTATTGATACATGCCCTTGTATCAAGTTGATGTTCAAGCTACCTATAGACAGACCTTTGGAACATCTATTTTTCTTGCTCACTGTAGTTCATTTAATTTTGATATCTTTTTTGGTTGTTACTTCCTCTTTATTCTTGACTTGCTATTTCAATGTGCAGGGAATTCTGTATGGGGAATTAGGTTCCTTGTGCATAGATTCAACATAGATTCCAGTCCATACTAAATGGTTCCTTTTCTTCAGTCTTGTTGGGTTACATTTCATGTAGGTTAGGACTATTAAACAAACTAATAATTATCTTGGCTTAATTCAACTTTTAATTGTTTGATCACTAAAGTACCATCTTTCCTAAATGTTCTGCTAATTAATTCACCATGTTATAATTCAATGCTTGTAATCCTGTAACCACTATTTCCAGAATATGACAATAGAGAGCATCAGTGATCTGTAATGACGTCATACCAAGGTAATGAGTATGGCACCAGCTTCCCTGGTCAGCAGCCACTCTACGGCCCTGAGGATGGTGATGACTTGGCACCTGGCTTCTCTAATGACCTCAAGCCCAAGATACTCCTCATGGGTCTACGGAGGTCAGGTTCTTATATATTTTTTCTTTTGACTTTGAGAAAAGGTGCTGCAGTTAAGGCTTCAAAAAATGCATGCAGTTATTTTTTTAAGACTGTTCTTGTCTTGTAAAATTGCTACTCGCTCTTCTCAAGTAGCATTTAGATAAGTGACTATTGGGTAGTCACACAATTATTGGAAGTATGACAGAATATGCCACCAAAAAATTCTACCTTCTTCAAGGTCATGCTTTCAAATGTGTACATCCAGTATCACTAAAACAACTTCCAACAACATACATACATGCATACCTACATACACAAATGCTGGGTGGGACAAGATAATTTCCTGATTTGAAATTCAATAAAAGTATATGTAGTTCTTATGTTTATATAATTCAAGTTTTTGCTGTATAAAGATAAATTTTAAGTTTTTTCATGGTTTCAAGCATCACATCACCCAAGTGCCTCTTTCTACTGGTAGTACTTAATTTCATAAAGTTCCTGTGCACTCCCTCAAGCATAGCAATCTAAAAATTGGTTATTGCTTGGCATTTGTTACATTAAGTTGGTCCAAGGTGTTCAGACTATCCATGTATGCTATGGATTTAAGATAGATCCATAAAATAAAAAATCATGTGGAGTTTAATTGGGTATGAGTGCCAGCTGCTAAAGCTTGCTTCACAGGGAGATTAGGCACCTGTTGAAGTATTCATCCTAAACTATCATTGCACCTTTCAGGGGGCATAGAATAAACATTAATATGTTAGGTTTGCCTTTCCTATGTTATGGAGACTTGCTATCCCAGAAGAACACTGTCAGGTTACCTCAGCTATAAATACTCCTTTGAGACTTCTATCTTTTGTGCCCACTTTGGTTTCAATTTTCATATCATCTGTACTCTCTCTTCTTTATTTTTTCTTTCTTAACTCGCTCTTTCTACGCGTAGGGAATTTAGTGTGGTAACACACTTGTATGCATTAAATTCCATGTTTTTCAGTCCATACTTAATGGTCTCTTTGCTCTCATGGGATCACATTTCATGTGAACAAGCAGCTTTAAACTAACTGATATTCAATCAACTGTCATCGGGCATTGCAGTTTGTATAATGTGGTGCCATCCTGCTGCTTTGTTTGCTAACAAAATTGCTTGAGAATGTTCTTGCAATTCAACCAACTTATATGAATAAATATTGAGACAATTGTAAATTAGCAAATTATGTAGCTAAACTATAAATACTTGGAATATCTTTTTTGTGAAACAAGTGTATAAAATGCGACCTCTAGCAGATTATTTTGATCGATATTTTATTCGTATTCAGCTTTGTATACCAGTGTGTTCTCCTATGGTAGCAATATGGCCAGGCAGTCTGGTCACACAGAGATCTAACAATCATCTGAGGGGAATATGGAACACTTTTTCAATCATTTATCATAAATTAACCTAATTATGCAAAAATGAATCAGTAAATTAGGGGAAGAGGAACAGTGACAATTTTATTTATTTATTAACGACTTAGTTGTGCAAATGAGCTTTGCATTAACCAGAGTGCGAACGAGTTGGAAGATTAGATGCAATTAATCCGACTAGTATTGAACTGATTTAACTCAGAATTCTATTTTCCAACTCTCACGTATTAGCGAACTGCAAAACTCGCATACAGTAACTCAGTCTGACCTACTTAAATGAACTGCTCCAGGTGGGCTATCGCAGTATTCTAATAGAGATTAACTATTCTATCCCAGCTCGCAGTCGAGTAAATTTATGTCTTCCAGCTCGTTTCCGTAACTCAGATCTATGACAGAACATCCAGCCTGACCCCTGAGTCCAATGACCAACAGAACTCTAACTCTGCCCGTCACACACTGGTCTCTAGTCTCCAAACTGCGGCATGTTCCAAGTCTTGTGCCATACTTCGAGACGCGTTCACACGCCTACATTTGGGCTTGCGGTCGGTGCCGTTACCAGCGTCTCTTACATTGTAAACATTCCCGGAATTTTCCTATCTCGTGTTGCAGTCAACGTTCGTCGCTGCGTAATTAACTTTGCTTGAGCCAGGGAATACGACGCCTGCGCTTGAAATGACCGCTGCGTCTCACACGCCTCTCGTATTCCGATGCACAAGCACAGACATAGCCTGCGACGAACATGTCTACATATATACAATTAATATCTACTTTTATGCATCTCCTGTTTTCTTGAATAAAGCCCACGATCAGTATTACTATTACGTAGCGGTCGTTCCGCTAAATTAGAAAAAACAGTGTAGATCGGCCATCGTATATCGGTAACACTTAATTCGCTTATCATAAGAAATTGATACCCGACTAATAATGTAATAGTGACTAATACTAATACTAACACTTTCATAAGCAATTACTACACAAGATTATTACGTCATCGGCACGATCGCGCAAAATTACTCTACGTATGCAATTTGGCTCAAGTATCACGACCTAGATTATCAACTGCAGGCTTAACACATGCCTCACGTGGAACTAAAACATGTTATTTACCGCTGTACTTCATAAAATTTCTCAACCTAGCTTAGTATAAATGGTAACAGTAATAGTTTACTACTCATACTTAGAGAGAAATTGTTTTCTACATATTGTTAGGTAGGTAGGATTCCAACTTGTAGATGAATGGAGATTCCAAAATGCAGTCAAAATTTGCCACACACGAGTCTCAAATTTTGAGTGTCAGTGCCCATCCCAGGATTTGTACAATACTGACATTTGATAGATTGAAGTGACGATGCAAGAAACTAACTCATTTGATGACCATGGCAAGTATACACTGCAATAATCATGTGAAGTGATTGATGGGTAAACCCCATGTACTGCAATGTACATAGCGTGCAATTAAATTTATTAATGAGGAGATTGCAAGCCAGTCAGTAGAACATCTCTAAAACAGAAAAAAGACATTGTGGCATGTTTTTTGGCCAATATGATGCAAATGGAAAGTCATGTTTTCAGTTTACAGCTATTTTCATGGCTTTAAGCCATTTCAAATGTGTTATCTATAATTTTATGTGGGATTTCTTAAAATTGAAACTTCAGCAGAAATTATTCTAATTTTGATGTCATTTGGAGTTATGGGTATTTTATCTTCGGTTGTAAAAAATTTGATACAAGTACTTACATATATCTAGAAATTTGAAAGGAGAAATGTTCTTTTCATATTTTTTCTTCTATGGATATTTGAGTAATGTCACTTATGATTCAAAGATTTGTAATTAACTTTTACCTCCTTTGCAATAATGTTCAAACTTAACACTTTTTCATTAGCATGTGTTACTCTTTTTTAGATATTAATTAGAACAAGGAAAAAAATGAAAACCAAACTCATTATATATTCAGTTTTTGCGGAATTTTCCATTTGTATTACATTGTCAACAACCAGTGTACTTGGATAAGGGTCATTTTTCTGTATCAAAGATATTCTGCGAATTGGTATGCAATCTACCCTTAGTAATACTTTCAGTGGTGCACTGCATTGCAGTATTTGAGTTCCACCCATTGTACACTCTTTGTATGGGTTGCAGAGCTGGCTGGTTGCAATAATTGAATGAGCAAGTTTCTGGGTCTATGTATTATTCTAGGATTGTGCTAATAGATTCTGTAATTTAAGTGAAAGTCATTGGTCAACTTGAATTTCAAGATTCCTGTGCAGCAAACTTTGATTTCTGCATTCTGGGATCCCTGTACATCTAGCAACTGAAATCATCCCTTGACAAAAAGTGAATTGCCTGACTACCCTCTCTTAAGTAGTTGAATGTTAATTATTCTCTATCTTCTTAGATATGATTTTATATATATATATCTATAGCTAGCAATTCATTTAATATTTTTTATAATGTGCTTTTTCCTCTGCTCCCAGATATTGTGCTGCTGTGAGGATAGACTCAAATTATCCAAATTAAATGTTTTAAAATTTATTTTTTTTACGTATTGCTTTAATTTCACTGCATACTATATGTACATAAAGTGATCCATTCTTGTCTGAAGTTATAGTTAAGCTAGTAAAGTGAAACTCCCCACCGCAATTTACTGAAGTAAAGCTAAATGAAGTGCGATACTTTTTATTTTTATGAGAATGTTAAGGGTTAGCTCATGCCAAAGTTTTCAGTTTCGTGAATGGGGGTTCAATGTATTCTTTTAAAGTTCCATGATTTAAATACATACCTATAAAATATTCTGGAAGGATTATGTTATACAGTTGTATTTTTATGTTTTCAAGAGTTTGTAAGGAATTGTTTGTTCAAATGAGTTCAATTTTTTTCTTCCTTCATATTTGATACTTGCCTAAGTATTTTAACATTATTACACAGTCACTGTTAGGTATCACAAAAGAAGGCAACAAGATAAATGTAACAGCTTTTCCAAAGTGATTTCTTTGACTTCAGTCAAGATAAAACTTTATTTGTAAGGTTATATTCAACACTTATAAATTGCTATCAAGTTATAATTGCATGAGGGACCAGTTTATGTACTAGAAAACTTTCAGTGTTGTTACTTAAACAAACTGCTCTCTAATTGTTTCTATTTTTTTCCAGGAGTGGCAAGTCATCAATCCAGAATGTCGTGTTCCACAAGATGTCTCCCAATGAAACCCTGTTCCTGGACTCCACCAATAAGATTACCACTGATGATATAACAAATACATCTTGTGTTCAGTTCAAAATATTGGATTTTCCTGGGCAAATAAATTTTTTTGATCCATCCTTCGATTCTGAAAAAATATTCAGTGGAATTGGGGCTTTGGTGTTTGTCATTGATGCCCAAGTAAGTTCTGTGTTGATTGATGCTAAACTAACTGCTAGAATTTCTTGTGTAACTGTTGATGATGTACATGTGTTCCATTCTTTTAAAAACTTTGTGTCTATTTAATGTTACCCTGTTTATTTGTTTTATTTGCCATGTGTATCGAATTTCCATTATATTGAAAACTTAAATGACTACTCTCACAGTGCTAGCTGGTATTTGCTATTTGTTGACTACAAGGTACACCTTATTCATTTTTCTTCATTTATATTTGTTGATGGAAAAAATTCTCCTTTGGTTAAATGAAATAATTGAAGTATCTATTACATAACAAGAATTTGTGCTTAATAAAGTATCAGTGCAAATGCCTCATTCATAACAGCCTCTGTACATGTTGGAATAGATTTATTTTTTAAAATTACATTCAAAGCGTAGCCATCTCATGCTCTTGCATGTAAAAACTTCCCTCTCCTATGTGCCTCCTTGGGTGCTGAATTATGTTGAGGTCTAAAGATTGGTTTTACCAGTCCAAGTAGGCTAAATATTTTACCAAGTTTTGGGTAAAATGCTGAATAGGAACAATTGTGATGCAAGTGATTGTCTGATGGCCCATATAATATCCAGGCCAAGAGTACTGTTGATTCTATGAGGCAACATTTTGATTACTCCAAGAGAACTCCTCGATGTGGCTGACTGAATTATGACTGATGTTTCTAAGTATCTTTCAGTGAACACTATGAGTTGGGATCAAAAGATTCATTTTGCTGTCTTCAGGGTTTAAAGGGCTATTTATTTAGAAAATTTGAGGAACCACAACTTGTCAGAAACAGCGACTTGCTTCTATTGATTTTAGACCAGTTTATGAGTTTTACATTCATGTTACCTCCTATAATATCTCTATGAGGAAACTTGGGTTTGAAAAAAGACTGACGTTTATCAATATTTATCAAGACTTTGGCAAACAGTTTAGTTAAAATTTGGGGGCTTTAACCTGTAGATGAGCATTGACATCATATAATGTCGGCGTGTGTGGTTGTTGCATTCACACGGTCGCTGTCGAGTATGTATACAGACCGTGTGAATGCACCGCCGGCCACCAGGGCAGTGACCGTTAACAGGTTAATTCTGAAGGCACTTCACGGGCACCTAGTTTTGTGGTCGTGGTGCTTTTATTGTTCTCTTAGGTTTGAGGTTCATTTTGCTATAGCTACTCTTGTGTAAAATTTACCTCTGATTCCCTGAGTTGTGCTGCAGTGTGCAAATTGAGTACCACTTGGAGCACCAAAGAATCAAGCTCTTTGTTACTAATGTTCCAGTTGAGTCAAAGACTGTGTTCTTTTTCTATCTGTATTTTTTGTATTTATGCAACTTGCTTTTTGTGAATCTTCGAGAAGAAATTGAATCTGAGCACTTATAAGAAAAAAATTGCAGTCTTGATGAATTACTGCCATAAAAGAATGTTAAAATACTCAAAGAACGAGTCATACATTTTTATGATTAACCTCTGGATCTTTGCAAAATTTAGGTACTTTCTTCCATCCAGAAGCTCTAAAAGTGGTGTTTCAGTTATGTTGTCGAATCCATATAATTTAATTCGGTCTTTTTTTCTCGCAGGATGATTATATAGAAGCAGTGGTTCGCCTTGGCGAGACGGTCAGTCGAGTTTACAAGATCAACCCAAAATTGAAGTTCGAGGTTTTCATTCACAAGGTAGACGGCCTCACTGACGACTCCAAGATAGAAACCCAGCGTGACATTCACCAGCGTGCTTCTGATGATCTGCACGAAGCGTCAATGGGTCAGTCATCACAATCTCTACCGATTATTGTTATATCTAATATTTTTGATGATTAGCACGTTCCTGGAGCGCTTGGCCACGGGTGTACCACTGAAGCAATTCATTCCATTAATGCGCAATGGTTTGCTTGTGAGTCGACTCTGATATTTTGGTTACATATAGAGAAAACTTTCATATTTGATTTTTAAGATGAATAAAATCGTTCATCCGAGTAAAGCAAAAAAGTGAACTGGAAAGAAGCATGTCTAACTTCAAAAACACAAAAGTGTCGCCGAATTCAAACCCACTCTAACTCTGGAATAACCTTACAAAGAACGGCCTAACACAAGGGATGTGTTAACGTTAACATCATTTACTGCTACGCTAGACTGCGTCTATTTACCGCCTCGTTGGGCTCACAGTTCTGGTATAGGATCTACCTGATATTCGCCAAATTGCAATTGAATGTCGTTGTAATATTTTTTCAGTTTTTACGCTCACAATGTTGACTTGGGTGCAGGTATTGTAGTTGTACGCGAAGGTGCCACTTTCAAAAAAATTCTACTCTCTCCATGCGTGGACTTGGCCCTGGAAACTTAGAGTCTGTCAACAGGACAGCAAAATGGAACATGGGTGTGACCTGTGAGCCCAGACATTTGAGCTGACAGGAGCGACGATTAGCTTTCAAGCCATTGATGCGAACTCAGTTATGTAATCTGAGATTAAAGTACAAAAATTATAAAAGTAGAATTGATATTTTCGCTTGACTTGTTTGTCATACGAGATACAGGTATGTAAAGAATTGCTCTTTCTGCCACATACATGACTCGTTTTTTATCGATTTTGATATCTGGTGTTTTTCAACGTGTCTGTAATGTCTGATATTAAGCATTTTGTCGTACTTCCTTTACTTTCTTCAGTGTGGATTGTCTTAGCTCTGACTAAATGTACTGCATTTTGATCATTTCAGGTATTCCCGGGCTAGAGAACGTGCACTTGAACTTCTACCTGACTTCCATATACGACCACAGTATATTTGAGGCCTTCAGCAAAGTCGTGCAAAAGCTCATACCGCAGCTTCCCACGTTAGAAAACTTACTGAATGTTTTCAACACGGTGAGTCTCCGCACTTGTTCAGATTTTTTCAAGTAATTTCAAGTTATTGTTCTTAACTGCTTGAGTTGTACGCACTTTCACAGCAAAACGTTACCCAAGTACAGCATTATGCAAGTATCCAGTGTAACTCCTCTGCGAGAGCTAATACAATTATCGTTAACTTTGGCTGCTCATGCGCAGATATTGTCGTTGGATGCTAAATTATCGACGAGGAGACGAAAAAGTTAGGCTGGGTACGAGTGTTAGGTTGCAACGTTGTTGCGTCTCTCCGGTCGGAAGTGAGTGAAGCGTGAACTCTAGCATAGTGCGCAGCGCGGGGCTGCTGCGTAAGGGACCCGCAAGCTGCTCAGGTACCAGTCTCTAAATGGGCTTTTTCTGTTGTGTCAACTGGCTAGAAACGATGTCCAAGAATGAATTAATTCCTTCATATGAATACTGAAGATTTTGGTGTTACTACTTCATAACTAGAGTATTGATGAATATGGATTTGCCCTTTCTTATGTAAATTTCTGCTCAAGGGGTAAGCTTGTCACAGCTTTTGAAATTCTGGCGTTCACTGAGATGTCCTCAGATTTAGTTTATTAAGTGGTGGGATAATTGTTTTATTTACATAGTTTTTCTATATTTGAAAAATCTAGTAGGACAAGGCCGTAGCAATAGGCTTGGTTAGTTAGGCTTGTCCATCTTATGATATGGGGGTTGTGGCGTCCCCAGGTTACCTCAGCTGTAGCTAGGCCTTTGGCACTTCTATCTTTCGTGAGCTTCTATCAGGTAATGATCACTTTGTATTTTTTATTTTCGTGCCTTCTTCGCTGATGATTTCTCCTTCTTCCTTCTTAACTTCCTGATTCTATGCGCAGGGGATCTTGTGTGGAAACACATTTTGTGCAAAGATTCCCTGTTTTCCTAAGTCCATACTAAATGGTCCCCTCTCTTTTGGTGCGTGATAGTCTGAGTTGCTAAAGCGCTCCTATCCCTGCCACTGCTACATTCAAAAAACGGTTAAATATTTTGCGGACAGTTACCTACAGTTTCATGAACAGTTTTGTGTGGTCACAAATCTGGACAAAAACTTATAACTTACGTTGCTACATTCTCTTTATATGGATTGATTCCTGAGGATTGTCCCTCAGTATATCTTGAAAACCTACGCTCGTGAGGAAATGAAAGATGTCTAACTTTTGTTGGCCAAGGAAGTTGTTATGCTGCGCTGTAGTCACTGAACTTAAAGGAATTATTGCTCACCAGTAATAACCCTAATATACTAACTTACCACAAAATCAGCATGACTTCTAAGAAGCTATTTTAGGTTCCGTTTCGTAGTTTGGGACGCTTTATTTATGTTTTTATATGGTTACCTTTTTCCAGTGTGGGGGGATCACGTCACGTGTAACAGAGTTCTTGCACGCGTTCTTTGATGATTTATCTCATTCAGTTTTTCGTGTCGCCATGAAAAATAATTTTCGAGTGGATTTAGTTATTGTATCCCGTCGAATAATTATGTGTTGCTTGCATCTTCGGTTATACATGTGATAAAAGAAAGTCGGTGTAAAGTAAATTCAAAGATTACAGCAATGGCTTCAACAGAAACTTATTTGACGAATTCTGTACCTATAAGGTCTGAACCGTGTCTTTATTGTAGACGAGAGACACATTTGGCATTGGATTTGTTTAACAGAGCGTAGTCCTTCAAACCCGCGTAGTCTTTAGCTTGCAAAGTGACGGCATGGAGGAAAGGGGCTATGTTGTAACGAATATACTGGAGTAAATAAGCTTCCAGGACAAAAAATTAGTCTCCTGCTATTGATGTGGTGTAGGACCTGCACGATCACAAACTGTGGAGGCAATTCTGCGTGAAAATGAGTCTACAAGTGTTTTATTGTATACTTGGTCGATTTTAAACCTCTCTTGCCTCAACTGATCTCGTATGGCGACCACAGTATGGGGACGATCATCTCAACGTCTAAATTGTCGTTCTAGGTGATCCCACAAATTTTCTGTTGAGTTTTAGCTGGAGACTTAACTAGTCAATTCTAAAAAAATTCGTATCTGAAAATTAGGTGAATATGGGAGAGATAAAAGTTATTTTCTTTCTCACTTGTTTAATTCGCTCATTTAGCCCAAGAGGTATTACACTTGTGTAGATGTTGCTGAGGAGCAAACCCTTCAAAGTGTGATCCATGTTAAAATAATTCCCTTCTCACGCCTTCCCTTTGTATTAACTGTGCCTGTATTGCGCAGAACTCCGGCATCGAGAAGGCTTTCTTGTTTGATGTTTCGTCCAAAATTTACATCGCGACGGACTACTCGCCCGTGGACATGCAGAGCTACGAACTCTGTTGTGATATGATTGACGTCGTCCTCGACATCTCCTACATTTATGGGTCAGCTAACGAAGCTCTAGGCAATTTTCATGTTTCAGAAACATTTATTTTCTGTTTAAAAAATCATTCTTAGTTTTTTTGTAAATAGTAGTAGTGGAAAACAATGTCATCAAGTCTTATTTTTTTCTTACGTTTGATGTTCGATAGAACAACTTACGCACGTATACTAAGGGAAGTTTATGGAATTGGTGCCTAATGTGACTGCCGAGTTTTCTCATGCCACTGCTCTTCCTAATTGAGGTAGGTAGCCATAAGCGTTGTAAATACATTTATTTTTGAAGTACTCTAGAAAAATCTCACACCTCGACATTACCGAAACAATTCATGCGTGTGTATAAATCTATCCCATATAACAGTACACGCCTTGATTTCTTGGTTTGATTACTTGGTTGGTGTTTCCGTTCCTTTTATCAGTATTTCATAGGAGAATATAACTGTAAGTGTAAGTGTAATTTAATTCTATGAATGTTAGCGTGTGATTGAAGGAATTATTGAGGCAAAATTAACGTTCATTTGATTCAGCCGGCTGAAGTTATACGGTAGTGTTGAAATTAAGATACGGAATATCGTACCGTGAATGAATGTAAACGAAAAGATATTGAATGTTTTAGTGATAGAATATGAAATGGCCATATTTTGTTAAACCTAGTGTGGTTAGGAATTGTTGATTTCGAAATGAAACTGTGAGGAACGTTTGTGAGCCATTTCAGACTTTACTGGAAGAATGCAATTCATTATGAGAGAAATATAGCAAGTCTGGCCATTTTTGACGGCTCGCGTACGCTAGTCATAGCAGACTCACTGGTGTGATGGAGCTCGCACCGGGCAGGGCTTGGCCGGTAAGAGTATACTGGCACAGGCACGAGACCTGTCAATATGACGAGACTTGATTCATTTTTTAAATAAATGGGATTTTCCCGGTGAAACAGGTAATGATCACAAATTTTTTTTTTAAATCAACTGTTCATTGACCAAAAATATATATCCCTCATGGGGCATAGGGTTAGTTAAGTTAGTCTATCCTATGCTACGGGGACTTGCGTTCTCAGGGGACTCTGTTATGTTACCTCAGCTTTAGCTAGGCCTTCGGGACTTCTATCTTTCGTACCCACTTTGCTTCTTTCCATTTTCATGCATACTTCGCTGATTGTAATTCGTTATCTTTTCTTCCTCTTCCATCTAACTTGCTGTTTCTATGCGCAGAGGATCTTGTGTGATAACACACCTTGTGTATAAATTCCCCATAATTCCAAGTCAATGCTAATTGGTCCCTACTCTTTCAGTGCAAGATAGTCTGAGTAACTGAAGCGCTGCTATCCTGACGTCTACTAATACATTATCCCTTCATTTTTATATTCATGTAGTTTTTCTTTTCTTTGTACGTAAATCCCAAAAAGAGAGCCTGTCGTTCAAGAAGTACGCTCTTCAGATACACTGGCAAGAATAGCCTACATCAGAAGTATTGGCTACCAGCCTTCATGCTTTCTTGACTCTGGTAATGGAGTTGTAATTATGTGTAAAGGACGCAGTGGGTGGTACGAAGACAGCAACAGCCTCGATCTAAAATAATGATAACTATCTTTCATGCGTCGATTCTGTGAGTCGTAATTATGTGTAACTGATGTCTGGCACGTGAGTGCAGGATGGAAGAGGAAGGCCCGGACCACATGTCGTGCTTTGACCCTGCCACCTACAGCGTCATCAAGCTGAACAACAACACGGTGCTCTTGTTGTGGGAGGTGGCGCGCTACCTCGCTCTCGTTTGCATCCTCAGAGAGGAGAATTACGACAGACCAGGTCAGTTTTGAGCTGATAAGCTAGGGCTAGACTTGTGTCACCTAATGTTTTTGATAGAACTTGTGTTGGGCTCAACTTGTTTGATTTGTAAGACCTGAATTTGTTTGTGCCGTAATTTGGTGTTATGACTGTTCTCATTGCCGAGTATAAATGGTTATCACTATGGTACGCGATGGTCGATGGATGAATTTAGGACTGTAAGCAATGATCAGAACGATGAATTAAAATAGTCAACATTTTTGGAGGTGATGCTTGGAACAGCTTTGTTAATGGAAGTGATATGGTAGATATATCTAGGGCTCCATTGAGATAAGAAGTACCTTTTAAAGAGGAGAATTTTTGTGAATGTAACAAGAATAGCTACAAAGTCTGATGAAAGTTACTATTGGCTAGTGCTGTAGATAGTAGAGGAGAACAAGGAACGAATGCCTTCAAAACCTTTAGGCTGTAGCTGTTTATTTATACCTTGAATTTCATTCTGAAGAGGGACTTAATTCTTACCTTCCTCGTCCAAATCAAGGACAATAATTTTTTGGAGCGCCTGGTCGTATCTTCTGTTACTACTAAGTATTGTTTTCTTGGTAAGATACCATATTGTTGCTGGTGCATCTTGTCTTAGGTCGTTGTCTGAAACTATTCTGAAGTACGGTATTCACCCGGCTTCGTGTTTTTAAAGCATCCTGTAATTGCAGGTATCGGTTTTGCTTAATTTCTGTTTTGTACTCCCAATTGATATTCCTCGTCTTATTGTGGCTGCTTCTTGTTAACACTTCTTCATTCAGGTAACTTTTGGGTAATTTTAGACCTTAACAGGAAGCAGGTGAGACCATTCAGATTTAGCATCTCTGTTTATGGAAATTAGTCAAAGGGTTTTTTGTTTGCTTCCATATCCACAAATTAATTGGCTTTCCTTGGTGGCTCTTCTTATCTCGAATGTAAATGTTGAATTTGTTCAGATGTCATATCGAGGAATGTTCTGTGCGACTGGTTTATTTAAACCTGGTAGTAGTTATTGATGTCTCAGCAATAATGTGACCGGATGCCGCTGTTTTATACTTACATTTTGACTTCATGTGCGAGTTATAAGACCCCATTTTGTTTGTGGCATAATTTGGCGTTTTGACTCTTCTCATTGGCGAGTGTAAATGGTTTCCTTTTTTTGTAAGGCCATAGGATAATTCTCTCACACTTCTTAAAGTTAAACTAGTTTCTGGAGTACAGAGATTGGAAACCAAGACTAGAATTTTTTGAGAAACCATTTCCACGTAAACTTAGCTCAAGGTTAGTAATCTCTTTCTGAAGTGGTTTGAAGTCGCTTCCCGTCTGTGGTGGGTTTGCTTTGACACTCTCGAAATCACGTGCAAATCAAGGTTATCGAATCTGAACTGGAATTTTTGAAATTTTAAGCTTTGACATATATCAAAAAGAATGAAATATTTTAACGTCCCACAATTATGTGCATGCTTTCTCGCCCTCGAAAAAGTTATTATGAAGTTTGACTCCGCTAAATAGTAATTGTGAAGTTTAACTTGCAAAAAAATTGTGTAAGGATAGTATTAGAGACTTTCACGACCCCGATTTTGACGAGGGTGAGTTTTCTTCGAGTAGGATTCCCATCCTCTTCGTCTCGGACATCATTCGCCGATGCTGAGTCAGTGCACGAACCCGTGCTCTTAGGCAGACTCATGTTAGCGCATAAAGAAAACGCTGGGCAGTTTGACTTGAACTTTCAAGTTTTGGTTTCTTTGATTTGGTATTGTGTGGTAACGGAGAGATCGAGCCTCACAAATATTTAATGGGTAATTCTTTAAATACCGTCTCATGCTCAAATTCTGAAAGTGTCACATGAATCAAGTACAGTTCATATTTATTCAGTATACAATTTTTTAGTAGATTCCCATGTCAGTACAGTTTCAAGCAAAACAAATTTGTTTTCTTTAATGATGGGTGAGCCAACTATTTCAGTTGTTTCTATTTCTCTACAGGGTTGATCGAGTACAATTATCAGTGTTTCCGAAAAGGCCTGTTGGACATATTTGATGTGAAAAATCGCTATCTTGACTACAATCAGCAACATCCAGATGGGAAAGCAAAGCGCAGCCCAGCGTCGGGTTACGGACAAGTGAGCAGCTTGAATACGGAGTCGGAGAGATCGGACCACGCCAAGAGCGAGGCTTATGGCCAGCGCCTTGGTTACGAGACTCTGGCGTCACTTGGTACTCCTCAGACCTCGTCCGTTCAGCGTTTTTCTAACGCCAGGGACTCTTCTAGTTCTAAACGAGGTCCAGTTGCTGACCAATCGCCATCTCAATACCTCGCTAGCTCGAACAACTTTCACGGCGACTCCAGCACATTGAGAGCTGGAGAAGGACATAGCGGACCACATCGGCCTCCGGGGGACTGCATGCTGCGCTCGGCCAGCGAAGACGGTGTCAGAACAGGGGACGGAGATGCGCGTAGACAAGCGTCGTACCGACCTGGTCCCAGGTACGCCAGCGAACAACAGAACGACAAACTGGGCGGCAGAGCTGAAGCGAGTGGTGCGGTTATGCAGGAGCTGCTCAGAGGGCACGTCATCAGGGCTGGTGGCGGCGCTGCCCCTGGTGCCACACCAGCCTCGAGCACCGCCTTGACCGGCAGCTCTGGTGCAGTTGGCAACACTTACGTGATGACGGACGATGCTGGGATGGTGCTTGTCAACGGCGATGCTTCCAGTGCTGCCGGTGGTGTCTGTTCATAACGCAGCGCTACGACTGGCACTCTGATTCTTTTTTTCACTGCTGTTTTCTGAATTTCTTCTTCGCTCTTCTTTATTTTTTGCTATGGAAATGGGTTTCAATGAAATTGGATGCAGGTTTCCACTTATATTTGCGAGTATTTTGGTCCGAAATTTTTCGGAATTTTGAGTAATTTTAATTAGTGCTATTGATTCAGTGTAGGGTCATTATAATACAACTTTGTTCAAATGTACGTATTTGTTGCGATTATGTAAATGACATTTTAGACGAAATGCGTATGTCACAATTTTAATTAGTTGTCTATTTGATTTTCTTTATTCTTTACTAATATTTCTGGCACTTCTATTAATCTTTAGTGTGAGAGAGTTTGAAGTTTTCCGTTTTTTAGGTGCCAACCTTAAGAACTTCATTTACTCATAGTCCTCATTCAAGTCAGATTGTATTTAAAAAGAAATACCCTTTATCTATTTATAAATAAATTGTAGTTGTAAAATGCTTCCCGCAGAAATCTCGAATATAATTTCTATACTGATTCATCGTTTTTCATTGACATCTCGAATGTTCGTCACCTACGTATGTATTCTATAGTTCTGTGCTTGGATAGAAAATTGGATGTCCGGCGATCTTAGCGAACTCTCGTTTGTGAAGGAACGACGCACCACAATGCTTGGAATGTGCTCACTGATAACTAATAAGTTTAGTGGCTCACTAGTAGTCGGCAGTGAATTTTCAGATATTTGAATTTTTTTTCAATGAAGCAAGTTCATAAAATTCTCTTCAGTTTTGCTTGCGTCTCACCCTGGCACAGTAAGTTTCCTTTATAGCACATGGATTAAAATACGTACATACTTCTGTTACACCGTATAAATTATACTACATGGCTTGGTACAGCGTTCATCAGGGAACTGGATTTCAATCCCTCACATACCGTGTATTAAGTGTCACTGATTGTAAATCTACGATGTCGAAATTGAGCGTTTCTCTTGAAGAGACATTTAAAATTTTTGTTCTTTCTCTTGAATGAAAGAAAGGATAAGATCCTCGTCAGACGAGGATGCAGACAATGTTTCATCTAGCGTAGTAGTAAAAATACTTGCGTTCTCATCTCCTCACTTTATGCATAGACTGTCTGTGCGTTGATACTTGACAGAATTCACAGAAAAATGTAATATAGCTTCTGTAAAACGAACGAGAACAGTAAAGAAGCTGTTCTATGAAGATCATGTACGATTCAAGGTGGCTCATGAAGGAGAGGTTGTCACGTTGGAACACACCTCGAATCGAGATATTCGACGGTGGTGTTTTCTGATATTTTTTCGAAAACGTAGAGCTGCCTCGGAGTTTCGTACGTAAGTGAAACTGTAATGAGCTGAATACAAGTAGCAAAGCGTTGTGCGGAAGACACCACATCGGCGCAAATAGCAAGAGGTAGTGTACCAAATTCTCTGTTTGAACATGGGCTTATTAGGTTTCTTTTTCACCACGCTGAACGGTGATGTAGAAGCATTTAACGGGAGGTCAACAGCGAAGAGATTTTCTGTCACCGAGCGAAATCTTGAGAGTATGATGTTACTTGGCGGCCCGCCTATAACATGAAAGGGAAAACTGGTATCCCGTTGGAAGCATAACGGGCACTGCTACCACATACTGTCTGGTCTCTCTGGAGACTAGAGGGGTAATTTGCCATAGCTTAGATATTCTCACGACTTTGATATATCAAACGCTTCTTTAAGGTGGATTTGAAACTGAAATGAAGTATTTAAAATATCAAAGAATACCTACAGAATAAATACCGTAACACGTTTTCCACGCAAAACGTAAGAGGGCAGGGTGTGAGGCCTCGTTCCTTTCTGCCAGTTTTTGCATCGTCAATCATACAATGTAAATGGTGCAAAACTTGAATACGAGGGCAAGACACAGCTTTGGGGCGTGAAATCGACATCTTGCAAACATTACGAGAAGGGGCGTTGTGTACTGTGTGTACTTCCAATTTTAGCACTAGATGGCACAGCCACATCAATCGCGACGAGTCGCTGAATTGAAATGTGGATCCAAGTACTCGTATTTCAAGGAGAATAATTGTCGAGAGCATTTCAGCCGATGTCGTACCTTGTTTTTATTCTTGTGAAAATATGCTTCCTTATTCCTTGTAAATTTGCCAATGTATTAATTCAATACAGAACATCTACTTAATTCGAGGGGATAATTCGCAAACCTTGAGAATTGCATCAAAACACGTTTGCACTGCTTAAATTGAGTTCATTGTCTTCTGTTAACAGTATTACTGCAGATTTTAGGCCGTAATGTGACCCGTTGGCGAGTTTTTTTCTCTGCATCCATCTGAAGTTGTCGACAGCCTAGCCAAGGTTCGACTCCTACCATGGAGAATAATCAGACGCTGCCTGCAAGCCACAAGTACCACATGCGCACGCTGCTGCTCATCGAGGATCTACAAAGGAAATACTAGGCGTTTCCAGCCTCTTACGCAAGGCGCCTCCATCCGTAGTTTTTCCTGAAGTTTTTCCCGACATTACGGGTGATTTATAGAGAGGTATGAAGAAACGGCCCTTCGGTTCTGTACTCTCTGTTTTTGGATGGCCTTAATTTCTTTTATTTAAATTATTAAATGTGCCTTGAACATTCCACTTAGCATAATTGGTTGCATCTATTTTTTAGGTAATCGTATAACACATCTTGCTTGAAATCGACGAATTTTTTTCACTACGGGTGTGAATTTAATAATTTCTCTACTACAAATATTCTCCGTGGACTGTTACATGGGAGAATATATGGGACTGTTACTAACAACCAATCATGACGCGCTAAGGAGGGAAAAGCATCAATGATGTCATTTTTCCGTTCATTCATTGGCCATTTTTAGTCGACGTCATACTTACCAAGGGCAACGGACGACAATGAATTGGCTGCTCTATCTTCTATGTATCTGATCTGTGTTATTACCCAATACATCCCCTATGGTCTGCGAATACACATTATCCCTGAATGTGCGCATGTATTGATGTCTTAACTTATTGACTCTGAAGTGGGTCATATATAGTACACGCGATCATCTAACCTAACCTAATGTAACCAAAGCACTATCATGTATAAATACAAATTTTCGAGTTTTCTTCAAATTTGTGTTCATCAATCGAATAAGCTAGTTCTGATTAGAAAGAAAATTAATAGAGTAACCAAATTTGAGAAACCAAAATCCTTCATTTTTATTCACAGTAGAGATATTTGTCAGCATGTAATTTTACCTGCGAGAAGAATCGGAGTCAAAGTCTTAAGTTTTGTAGCTCTGGGTATCCCATTAAGATATGGCACACGGTGGATCGTGCGCGAATGCATAGGCCCCATCCTGGCGGAGACTCCCGTACGCTGGTGTTCATGATGAAACGTGCGTGACGTGAGGGTGGCCGGATCTCAAGAGGTTGAGTACCACCTTAGTTTTCCTTGCGACTGATTTTCTGGACCATAGTTTTAGCTCAGGATGAACGTTCGGTGGATAGNTCGGCTGTGAGGCCATCACGTTCACCACTGCACCATGGAGCCCTGAAAAATGTCGATCCGTCTTTCAATTATAGAAAAATAAGCAATATTGGGGAATTTAAATGAGAAAAAATTCAAAGATATGTTTAATCAAGGGATGTTAGTTGGAGCGTAAAATCCCTGGCTTGGAAGGCAGCTTCTGCCGAATGGGGGCCCGCGCCGCGCTCTCGGAGCTGTGGAGCTCGACAGCCGCTGCGCTGCAGAGTAGAAGAGGTCTCTACTAGCGCCTCTTCAGGTCTGATATGCGTAGTTTCGTAATGCATGGTTTAGGTAATAGTTTTACAGTTATCGGATAATAAACTGAGCTGCATTTTTCTTGCTAAATAAATCAACAATGAAGGTGATAGGAAAAACGGTATCTTAACATTGTAATTGGAGAACATAGTATTCCCCCTCTCATTCTTTCGTACGGCAACGTTGCCATAATAATTATTGTGACCAAAATATTAATACTACGAATTTTAAAGTGTTAGATTCTTGTTCAAACAGTTTTGACCTATAAATTCTCGAGACATTGTATGTACATAAATTACGGCCGTCTCTCAAAGACACGCAAAACGCTTACCCTTTGAAAATATTCAACTGTTAATCATAGAGTTTTCTTTAGTTTGCTCACAATTTGTTAATTCCTTTATTTGTTCATTTCTTTATTCAGTCATGTTCAACATTTGTATGTTTTTAATGTTTTAACTTTCACGTTTCTCTCTGTTTGATTTCTGTATGAATGTTAGTAACGGTAACTATGTTTCTGCGAAAGGGAGAACATAGTGAAGCTGGAAAGTGTACAACGAAGCTTC
>VOMN01025230.1:0-74825 GCA_014899125.1 Orchestia grillus
TGTCCCACGCTTGAGGGGCAAGCGTTTCAATATCAAATTGTAACTGGTCGGCGATGTTTTCGCGGACCTGATCCTTATGGTTCATTTCGGTTCCTTGGGCTGAGTCTCATGATCTTTTTGTGGCTTGAGTGGTCGGACCCATCCTTAGCTTTACTAATTTGCCCTACCATTCGAGTCGTACCGTGTTTCTCAGTAGTGCGAGTCGCAGTCTGCCAATGCTGAATACTCAAAAAATTATACACTAAGTACTTGCCGTTTGTAGGGAACAAAGTAAACAATGGCTCATCTGGCTATACAGCATTTTTCTACTTCGTTAACTTTGGTGATCGTTTACCTTCCACATCTCGCAGCATAGCGTTGTAGTCTGTAAAATGTTTCTAAATAGCAACTCTTCTATTGCGATGAATATTGTGAAGCTCTCGTCCTATTCTGAGAGTGTCAAAGATAGTGTTGTCTTCTTTGATTCAGTACTTTCATATTTTTACTTACAAGTATTCATAATATTAGGTAGATTCGCCAGGTTAATTTATACATGCTCCGATTGTCCCTATTCGCCTACTCCACCTTCGAAAATGTTGCGTATGCTGTTCTCACCTCTAACAATGTAGCTCCCTCTCTGTTAGATGATTTGACTCTACGAGTCTCACTATTTTGCTTGAATAGCAAATTTAAAAGCGAGGTTTATAAGCGAAGAAAATGCTATTAGATGTAATCATTCCACCATATACTAATGCACAGTTGTTATTTGCTTGGTTGGCTAGTTGATCTATCTCTGTGGTACGCTCTTAAGAATTTAGACGGAAAATTCCCGAGGTTGTTTTCCTGAACTAACACCGAGACTAACAAACAGCGCTGGAGATGGGTTTTCCATTCTTCATATCATTGCTGGAACTCAGATATTGGAAGAGCCTACAGCTGGCCGGATCGTCGAGTTACAAAAACGCAGCGTGAAAACAGCGAATTATTAATTAATTTATGTGTGGTATGGCTTGACAATGACCCTCATTTCCTGGAATTTACGACGAGACTATGTTTTTTTTAATGCGACCCGGAAACAAAGCGTCAAAGCCAGGAATGACAAACTGCATTATTACCACGGCTTGAAAAGTGAGAATGAGCGAATCAAGTTGTGAACAATGTTGATTTGCTTTCTGACAACCAAGGGATCATCCGTAAAGAATTTGTACCTCAAAGTCTAACATCAAATCAGCGATCCTCTGGTAGTTCATGAGAGACTTCGAAGAAAATCATTCGTGTGAGACAACATCAAAACAACTAGATAGCTACTGCATTACGACAATGCGTATTGCCGTATTCAATCAACGAGTTTTTCCAAATAAAAACATTCTCATGGCTCTTTAGTCGCCTTATTCGCCAGACTTGAATTCTTGACATTTCTTTGTTTCCCCAAGGTAAAAGAATAATCTTGAAAAAGCAATTTTGGACATTGGAATATTTCGAAAAATTTATAACCGATTAGGTGAAAGCTATTTCAGTGTCTGAGTTCCAACGATGCCATGAGAAGTGAAAATCCCGTTTTTAACGCTATGTGGCTTCCCGAGGCAGCTACTTTGAATACAGTGTGGAATTGTAATTTCAATTGAATACCAAATGTATGAAGCATCAGTCTCATAACAATTTACACAGTGCGAAATTTTACCCAAAAAATTTGTTTCGTACCGTTTGCCAGCAGTAACTAGAAATTGGCTGAACCTGTGGGTCTAATGCTATTATGAAAGACCTAATTCGTAGCATTGGATAAGATTGTACTCTTTAATCTTTGCACTTCGTTTGGCATGTTCAACCATTTTTTCATATCGCTTGTCAGATTTTTGCATTACTACTATGTAGCTGATGTATAAGAGATTTGTTATATGCTTCTATGTTATACATTAGACTGAAATTCTTGTTCTTGTGCAGACATTGGTACAATCATGCACGTGTCCGAGTTGACGCCTCTGTCGGGTAGCGTGTCGTGGACAGGCAAGCCCGTGTCTTACTACCTGCACATCATCGACCGCACCAAGGTGAGTATGATCGTCCTCTCATGATGCCTCAGATCGTGGTGATGATCTTCGCAAGCTACTCATACCTAGGGACCGCAACAATTTTTTCCAAGCAACGTTGTCCGAAAATTGTAGTTTGTTGTTTTACAGTTGTGTATGCAGACATGCCTGGTGACACGAGTACATGTCTGTTATTGTGGTCTGTTATTCATGATGATATGTTAGTGTGGTTAGTGATAGTGCAAGCTAGTGATGAACGGTGATGAACGAACATCATAGTTCATCACCTTTCTGAGAGTCTAACTGGGGTATACATTACTTTATCGAGCCACTGGGGAGATTCAAGTCTCTGACGTGGGGTTGTGAGGGGAATTTGTCTCCAGTTCATTTTTAATGACTCTAGTTAGGTGAGAGTCTCAGTTGTTGGTGGGATCTCTATCATTATGTTTGTTCGTAGGCCTTATGCAGAAGTACTAGTATAGAACTCAGCGGCGCTAATTCGAAACAGTTGGGGGTCTATTTCTGTTGATGTGCCACGGAGACACTTCCTGTCTTAGTACGTTCCGCTACTTACTGACTGATCGCTTCGTTAGTCTTGGGTCTCGCTGGTTTTGTGAAATGCTTCGTGTTGACTCATGGAGGTGTACCGATGGCAATTGTGCTCCAGTGTATCGTGGGGACTCAGCGACCCTCTGGGGTGGGGAACAATTCCCGAACTCTCCTTATGACAACTGCGTGAAAAATTTGCTATGGAAACGTACAATGAATTTTAAAGTGAGACTTAATGTGAAACTGAAATATGCACGATGCCTTTTTTGTAAGGGCAACCAAACAAAATAATACTAACATCGAAACCGTAAAGTGGAATTACTACTTATTAAACGTACCGTATCTTTACTGAGCTTCACTGCTGAGATCGTTTGAGGCGAATGTTGTCGTACAATTACAAAATAATAATCATTCGTGTAGACTTGTCAATAAACCTTTTAAAGTCAGTGAGTTTTTCGCATCCTTGTATGATGATGCATTGACAACATTTTGTACAAATTTTTTTTTATTATATAGGGCGGTTACATTTGAAGGGCCGATGTTGATTTTCAATAAAACACAAATTAGGTTCATAATAAGCCTGAATAACTTTAACGCGTTGCTCGATTGTGTATCTTACCATGGTTCAAATTGAATTCGTCTGAAATAAAGAAATGTCAAATTAAATGTAGAAGAAAACTTGACGTTTAGGTGTGGTTCACATTCAAAATCGGCCCTTACAATCTAACCACCCTTTAGATGCGTACCTCGAAATGGTGTCAACTCTACATTTCTATGAGGTCGCCTCTCATGAAATTACGAATTTTCGCTGTGCTCGTTGACCAGGTCGTCTAACAAAGTAACCATTTTACGATGTAAAAAAAACTTGGACCAATTCCTGTGTTTGGTTTTTGAATAATTTCTTTCATGTACAGTATTGTTGCCTACAAGTAATTACCTACAAGTAAACTATGCATTCAATTAATCAATTAGATCATTAATTTTTCTAAATTGATACAGTATTTTTTGCCTGTAGATAAACAATAAAATTCAATGAATCAATTCTTTAATCAAATTTTTTTATGAGCACAAACTGGGTTATTCTACCTCGGAAGCATTTCGGAATATCAAAGGTAATCTTATTAAAATAAGAACTGTGCAGACATTATTTCAAAAGTCATGCTCTAGAAATTATAACCTTGAAAACTAAACTAAGGCAAAGACCACAACAAATTAGCGGACATAATAAATTGATTTAGTTGCCAAAATTTGAGAATTATAGTCCACAAACTTATGTCAGAACTCCAAATATTTTAAATAACTGATTCTCGGCAGTTGAAAGGAATTGGGCAAAGCAAATAAATTGAATAGCTTTCGAGTGGAGAAAATTTTCTTTTTGGGTCTAATAATTAAATACGACGATGAATGGTAACTTGTTGACTGCAGCGTGTAAGACCGCCAGAGGTTGGATGCTGGTGAATCAATTAAATAAAATGTGTGCAGCCTCCAACAGTTAAAAGTTGCTTCAAAGCAGTATATCAATGGGATATTTATTGTTCTTTTGTGCCTCGACTGGAAAGAATAACACTAACCTTGTATAGTAAAGAAATTGAGTGTTTGTACGAAAAAGAAACCCCTTACATTTGTTAATAAGGCAGCTCCAATTTTGCTGCTCGACCCCGCATAGCCTCGCACTTCTTAAGTATGCTAGAGTTTCATACATTACCTAAAAGATGAAATTTTGCGTCGTGTTCGACAGATTCTTAATATTACTCCTAACGAAATTCGCTGATTTAACCGTGCAAGTTTCACATGCGCAGTAAATAATCTACAGTAAGGACAAAGTAATAGCGGCGTTTGCGTCATCTCATCTAAGGATGAAATTTTCTTTGATGATGATTGAAAGAAGTATAGGCACGACAGAGAAAAATATGGTGCCTGTGCAACATGGTGTCTTGTGTCGAATATTTTAGTCGTTTGACATTTCAGATGCGTTTCATTTATTGCGATTTCAGTATATCATTTACTTGCGTAACTACGTGATACGTAAAATATATTTTCTTTTTTAACAAATTTCATTCTGCATATCAGCAATTTCAGACCAGAATTGTGTGACCGATCATAAGATGAGCCTCTCAAGAGGATATTTCTCACATCCCTTTACTTTGTCGGTGGTGTTGCACTTCAAAAACTCAAATTTAGTGCTCGCTTTTTGGCTGCAGAATTATCCAGATGTTGGCGTTCTTTTAGAAGGGAGAAGGAAGAATCATTCTCTTTCAGTTTGATCAGGTATGATCTACAAAGCGAAATCTAGGACGTCGGATAAACTAAAATCATTTTCCAGTTTGGTTATTACTCAGTTGTTATATTTTTCACTGTTATGCTATTTGAAGGTTGAAGAGATATAGAAATTAGGGTACCCACGGATATAATTTTATATACATGGATTTTGAAGTGAACATTATTGACGAAACCTCCCGAGCTTTCACATTGCCTAGCTCTGATGCATTTGTTTTGATTTAGAGCCGTAATGTTTTACTCTTGGTATATAGGGCGAGTCACAAAAAAGTGTCGAGATTTTTAAATGTTCATTACTCAGTGAACGTTTTCCTTAAAAGGCTCGGTGTGGTTTTATCTTGTGCATTAGTTTGTNAGTTTATTTGCTGAAATAACACTGAGTAATAAAATAGGCAGAAAATAAATCGTAAAAGTTTTTAGAATAAAATATTCAATAATATTAATGGAACAAGTTTCCATTTAACCCATATTCATGTTTCTATTCCAACCAATGACCACCGTTGATTTCAGACCATTTTTCATATAGGACTCATTTCTCGCATTGATTTTCGAATTATATCTGGGTTGCTTCTAAGTACGTTTACGTTTCTGATGATACAGTCACGTAAATCTTGCAAGACCATAGGAGGTTTTTCGTAGTGTATTTTTCAAATCAATTAGAAACAATCGCATGGAGTCAGATCGGGACTGCGCAATGGAGATTTTCCGCTGTGTCCAACTCTTATGACACGCTCTCTCAATACTTCGTTTAAACGGTTCCGTGCGCCAATAGGTTTGTGACAAGGAGCTGTGCATCCACACACCCTTGACCCAAAGATTTAACTGAGATCTAAAATAAAATTTGTTGATGATTTAAATGAAACAATATCAGTTATCTCGCACAATGGGCCTAAAGTAAAAATATACGCACACACTTTTTGAGTTACTGGCCTAAATTATTCCGGTGAACCAAAAACCTTCATAACAAATAAAGGTAAACAAATTATTCTTTAAAATATGACAAATTCGAGGTCTCCACGATCAATACTCAATGAGTGATAAGTATTTGAAAATCTGGACAGTTTTAGTGGCTCACGCTGTAGATGTCTGGTGTAGCAGAGTGGAATAGTTCATTGAACAAGCTGGCTATTGTTCTTTTTTTTTTGATTTAGCTAAAGTCTGCAGCGCTTTTGTGTCATGAGCAAGGTGTGTTCGGTGTGTAAGACTCGTAGCGATAGTACTGTTCGTTCTAAATACTGGAGTTTCCTCGTTTTGTCGGTTCAAAAATTTTCACTTCCCGTATTTTTTCATGAATTGAATTTCTGTTCTATGTATTGTATTGCAGGACGTATCAGAGTGAAATGCCGGTATCGGCTCCCAATGGGGTAATACAGCGTATCCGTTAGATTAGTGAGAGTAATGTTTCAAGAGAAGCGTGTTGCACTTTTCATATCAATTGTAGGATCAGTGATCTCAAATGTGCAATCTTGAGTCTTTTTTTTTGTGTAATTATTGTGAGTTTTGTTCAATTTAGGTGATCTCGTTCAGAGCAGCGTACCTATGACAAACTAGTATAAATTAACGATCTTTCAAACTGCTCATTTCAGTGTTCCAGTAAAGAGAGATGACTAGGAACTGTGAATGTAAAAGTTCCAAGAGTTCAGGGGGCAGAACTGAGCTTCAAAGAACTCCTTAAGAATAATTTATCTTCGATGACTTGCTATGGAAGTAGCTGACTAATTATTGTCACGTGCTTTTCTGACCTGTCCTCATTAACAAATGGCTATACATTTTTTATTGTTGTTTAAAACCAAGAGTAATTTTTGCAATGGGCTTACGTGGCGCTTTGGTTTTGCTAAACGGTTTTTAAGTCTTGTTCACATCCGAAGTATAGGTGTGCAGGTCGTTGTGTTCGAGAACGGACTGGGTCTGTTGATTTCAACAGATCATTCAATTAATATTGAATAGTGGGCTAATTACTTAGTACAGGTTTGAAAGACCAAGTGCTTCCTTTTTGCAATTTTTGATTGGAAGTTTTGTTGTGTGTGGGAGAATTTGTGTGCTTATATTCTCAATGAGTGAGTGCAAGTGTTGTGAATATGAGAATGTTTCTTCTTACGACCATGCTGATATTGTGTGTAACTGCTCATAAAAAGCTTGATCAGCCAGAGGTATCTATGTGTTCTGATTTGAAAGAGTAGGTTACAACAGTTTTACTTGCGCTGTTCAATTTCAGTATGTGTTTGGAGCATCACCCATACAGCTGCCATTGACTATTGGCAAAATTCTCGTTGTATTTCTAACATGAAACTGCATGCAGTTGAGATTAGATTTCTTTGAACGGCTCATCACTATTCGTAAATTACGTTCATTAAGTTATTGATAATGATTTTCATGCCCTGCATTTACCGTAGCTTGGGAGTGTCGCTGTAGCGCTCTGGTCGTTTCGGCCCCCTGCCCTTGATGCTCTCGTACCTCATGTCACGTCACAGAGCATCTCACCACTCCCCGACTCTTCCCTCTATTAACATTCTTGCACACTTTTATATCTTTCTAAGTACTCCAAGATCAAACAACCCGCTCTATGTCGTATAGTTTTTGCTGCGTAACTGACAAAGCAAACAACCCACCGCACGTGAATCTTGCGATTCTTCATTTATAGATTATGAAATTTTACTATTTTATCGTTTCCTAACATACGTGAACACCAGTTCCATGTTGCTCCCCAGTGACGCTAGTGTTAGAGCTCACTACAGCGTCAAAGTCAAGTCGAACCTTTAAAGTTTCTCAAGTCGCTTATGTAATGTTCGGTGCCAAGATTGATTCATTTTGTACAGGTAGTCCTCGTTATGTGTCGTACTTGTTTAATGCATAGTCTGATTTGTGCTCAAAATTTTCTGTTCGCAGTATTTGAGATGTGTGCTCCTGACTCAGTGGCACATAATTCGAATACTTGGACATTCATTTTTTTAACGTGCATCACACCTTGGATAAAAGAGTAGCTACGATATGAAACGAAAATTACATGCATTTCCTAATGCATATGTTTGAAATTTACTCAACTTTCCTTGTAACTTACTTTCGTTTCGAATTACGTATTCGTGAAAAAGTATCGCTTAGTGTAATTTGAATTCCCAGTGCAGAAGTTCAGAACTGTTTTTTAATTCTCTACCTCGAGTTAGTGAAATCTTTGTTAAATCGTTGAAGTATGCTCCACAAAAGGGTACAAGTTATATGTCGTTATTGATTGCATCATACTATAGACATCTGGTGTAGAGTTTGTTTTGCATGGCAGGAGAAATGAGACGAAACCTTAAATGTTCGTGCGTACCTCTTGTTCAATCCCTATCGAAACTGCACACTGTTATAAATAATTTTTAATAAGCGCAGTTCTTCTTGTAGAGATTTTAGTGACTTTTCAACGCCCTGGAGAAATAAATTACGAACATAAGTTGAACATAAGCACCTTTGAATTGAAAATTTTGTCATTCCCGCGGTTGAAAAATAACGCTACTGAGCGTTGTATCGAGGGTCAGATCTGGAGCTCAGGGAGTTTTGAGCGCAATGCCATGGTTGCCAATAAATCTCTGTTTATAGCCGTTTAATCACAGATGTCACCGATTCATTTCGTTGGGTTCATTAGAAATTCAGCGCCGTTCTTAGAAGGAACGACTTCACTGACTGACAGAAGGCTATCCTAATGCTGGAGTAGTGATGAGTAATGGACGTGAGCGACGTGCTTCTGTGACTTGTCAGAGGTGACGAGGCTGCTGCCGCTACCGCCTCATCATCATCAACCGAGACATTCTCACCGCAACCAGCCTCATGAGAGTGTCTTTTTTTTTACCTTCGAGCCCTCAATGATTTATTGTAGATAACCTAAGCTTATTCTAAATTCTCTTTTTTAATTTGAAGCAAAATTATTGTATCCTATTTATTTTCAATTGGACTTTAAATAATTGGTATTCTCCACTCTCCTCATTTCAGTTGGAGCGCTATTTCTTAAGAGTAAAGAATCCCAAACTAAGGGTAAGTCCTCAGCAAGTAGTTACTAAGCTAGGCACTTAATGATTAGTGGCCTCATCACCAGACAAAAGGTTGTTTTTGGTTGTGAGGCCATGTACTTCATAACATCAGAGCATTAAGACTCCTGTCACAACCTAATGATTGTAGGCCAAATAATATCCACTTCAACTCACTGCGACTTCATCATAGGGAAAACTGTGTGTAATGAACCGCGTTTCTTTTTGACTTCTCTTGCTTTGAAATGAGCTGCTGGCTTGCACCCTACCTTAAATTCACGTCACTATATTCAATTTGTTAAGTTGTGTCAGGAGTGTTCTGAACTTGAGAAGTTTCCCTTTAAGTTTATGCTGTTGATATTAACTCGAAATGGAGGTGGTCGTGCGAAGATGCTCATTAAAGCTAATAATCCAGTCTAGCATTCTGTTGGCAATCTTGAGACGCGTCACTGCCTCTAGTCTTACTCAATTGCAATAAAATGGTTGAGGGCTGGAAGACTGGCTGCCATTCTCATGGTTGACACTCCGCCTCCGCGCAACCGACATTCATTTCTGCTATAGCGAGTCACCCTCTCATACATTTGACCTGAAGACTCTCCTGAGCTTCTTGTTTAGAAAATAAACTTGTTGGTGTTCATGGTGAGTGTGTTTGAATTTTTTTATTTCAAGATAGTCCTGTAAGTTTTCTTTGGTTCTAAGCTATTTGCCTAAGTGAATTTGGTGGGGAGATTTTATTTGCCTTGGTTGTTTTATGACTTGCCGTTATGTTCGTGCATCTACCCATAAATTATTTTGTCCGCTGTGCATGATTTCGTTATTGCGTGGAGGTGAACACTTCGGTATGAACTCTACGTACAGTTTGACGATCATTTAAGGACTTCCACCACGCTCATTAGAAACCCAATGCAGACTATACAGTAATATACTACTATGTCAGATGCGTTATCACTTGTTGAGGCGGCGAGCACCGTACAAATGAACCTACGGATGATAGAGACAATTTTTGCTATCAGATCTCGCAACACTAGAGCCTGTTACACATGAGCTTCAGGATTGCCTCATTCATGGCGAAATAGGTACTCGTTCCTTTGTTATTATTCCAACACTTGTGTCCATGACCTGAGCGAGCCTAGCCTCTCTCTCTCTGTGAGCCCCTCACCCTTACTTGACACCCTCAAATTAGTAAGCAAGCGTGTGCACCCAGTAGCAGACTTGTCACTTGGCCATCTAGATAATAGGACTTGGACTTCGTTCCTCTGGCCAATAGAAGTCTGGAATTCGATGCCTTGGAAATGGCTTACAACTTTTCATATTTGCCATTGCATTGTAGGCTACATTTTGTGGTGTTCCTACGACTGATTTATAGTAATTTTCAAAACACAGCATCGTGAATGCTTCATTAATTTCTCCGTTCACTGTTCGATCTCTGATGTAGTGTTCAATATCGAAATGAGTGTGCTGCTATAGCTCCGTGCCAACACTGATCCTACTTTCGTGTCGTCGTCCATTACATCAAATATTCATTCAATCATTGTAGTCTCTGATGTACTTAATAAATATCATCGGGGCTGCTTTTATTGACGAAAATGATTGTGTAGGTATAGTGCATTTTATTTTGAATTAGATTGTCTTTTCTTTCTTAGTGCATCCAACAAAAGTAGTTTTTCCTGTCAAACTCGTTTTCAAAAATTGAATCGCACTTCTAGTGAACCTTTCGTAGCTATTCTGTGGTTGCTTCGTTTAATTTCATCTGTAAACTTTTCGTATGTAGCAGTATCATTAATAATTATTAGTGTCATTTTTTGAGACCTATCATACTGTTGTGGACATTCGCTTGGTTTTGGCAATTAGGTCTTTCACTCGCGATCTCATGTGCAACACTCGATGTTTTTCATGCCTCTTCAGAGCTCATCAAAGCTCACAGACGAGAGACTAGCGCCCATGGTAAGTGACATCATTTCTCTCGTTCACTCATTTTCCATTGTTCAGGTTTGGGCTAATTGCGGTTACAATAAATCGTGTTGCTTCGTCCCTCTTTACAAACTACTCGTGAATGTCGAAGTGGCAGGTATTCACTTTGCAGGGTGCGCTCCTGGTCACATGCGAATGAACCTGTAGCCGATCATATACTTGAAAGTACTCAGAGAAACATTTTGATAACGAGTCTTCAGTTACAGTGGATGGAAAGAGCTTTTTATGGAAGTGTAAATATTCTTGGAAAGAAGTTGTGAGTGGTAAAATAACTGGCGAGTGATATCTGCGGAGTTTTGCATTCACGATCTGTTTGTAGTCAAGGTTTTGAGCCTTATCATGTTTTTTATGCTTTCATACTTTTCTACTCCCATTTAACTCGCACACTCGACATCCCTTGCACCTCACAGATGCTTTCAAAGCATTTCTGACTCCTATTTTCTTTATTCATTGCAAAGTAACTTAGAGTAAAAAGTAACTCATTTTTGTACTCCGAATTCGTCTAATCAATTTCTCGTGACAGTAGTGGGTAACGTGTGATCATTTTCAAAATGTGTTCTCATTGACACCCAGTATTTTTTATAAATGATACACCGTCGTTGCCATTCATTCGTATAACGAAGTATCACTTCCATTGTATTATCTAGTGTAGTTTCATGTCACTACTAGTATCATATTTATTTCGTCAACTTGTTATTCCTCACATTCAGCTTAAGTTAATGTGTAAAAACGTCTCTCATTTTTCATGTTCGTCAAGCCTATTGAAGTGAAATTCGGTACGATCCATGGTCTCTCTTAACAAATGCCCACATTACTCGCTTTGTTCATCTGATCGAAATCCTCTGGTCGCATCTGATAATCCCACTGAACCAAAGGCTCGCTATCATATCGTTTATGTCAATACTTACCTACACTCTCATTTCGTGACAGTTAATTAAAGACCTCTCTAGATACAGAGACTACAGTTGTGCATGTAGCAGTTATTGCGAAACTACTGTGACTACCTAACTTATCAGCTCTCTTTAGCAATTCTAATCAGTTGCAGACACTTTCGACCAGTTTACTAAATATCAGCGTAGGACTTTTAGTTGCGCAGCACTTCAGTTTGTAGATTTCGATTCATTATTTCCATTGTTTGACTCGTTCTATTCATTTTGATGTCACAGCAGTGAACATGTGGCTGATTCAATATTTCTGTTCGATTTTCTCATCCTTCTCATGTTTTCTTATTTTTTGTTGTTTTTCTTGTGGCTCAATAAGTTAACCTTTCCAACTGTAGAGGTATTTTTTCAAATTCGCAGTTTTTATTGTTTTGCGTTTAACACTATGCATTTTCAATTCGGCAGAATATGTTCATCAAGCAATACATCAATAAAATTTTTGCCAACACGTTTTCGTCAGTTCGTAACTCAAGGTTCAAAGTTCTAAGAGTAGTTTACATAAAAATGTAGTGGTTTTAAAGCTACCTTGTGCTTCAGTTATAACTTGCAAGTAAAACTGAGATACTGCGTGAACATTCACCTTATATTTTTTGTTTGTTTGATATCATCGGAAGTGCTACTAAACTTGGCCAATAATTTTCTTTACCTTTGATTAACTCATATCAGAATGAACTAAACATTACTCTTGATTTGAGACAAAAGTAATTAATTCATCACTATATTCGGTGCCAACGTTGAAAAGGATGGTGGGAGCGAGAGTTACAACGAGTTTCTCTTTACCTTGAGTTTACCTCTAACGATAAGACGTCGTATCAAGGAGCTTTTGTGATGTGGTTCAACATGCTAACAATTAAGCGTTCCGTTTTCCATGCTTCTCCCGCATAGTTCGTGTTGATACCAATGTTCTTTCGACATTACCTGTTTGAGGTTGTAGTATTAACGCCTGACTACCTTCTTAATTTCTCCTTGTAAAATTTCCCTCCTCGTAGTCGTTGTTGCACTTGCTGATGTCGCCCTGGAATTTTTTCCAGCTTATTTTCACAGACTTATTGGTGATTTGAAAAGTGACTAATTTGATGTAACAACACGTTGACAGCTCCGGATTTATCTTAGTGCCAGCAGACTATGAGGTGATAACTCATTGTATCATTTTCTTAATTTTAGAATCAGTCATCAGTATTTTAGTGTAAATACTAGTGACTTAGAAGTGCTGTTTAACTTCCCAATTTCAGGAGTGTAGCTATTCTTTTTATTTTGTGGTAATAGTTTCTAGTTGGAGAACAAGACATCAATTCGTTCGAAGTGTAATGAAACTCATGATTGATTCCTCAATCTTCTGTCTCGAAATCCGGTGCTGACGACTTAGTTTGGTTTAGAATAGCGCGGTTCTTCGATTTCATACGATGCGTGCTGTTGAGCATCAGTACTGTGTGGGTCATGAGTAGTCGTGTGTGATTGGGTGTGGAATTCAGCATGTAAGTGTTGATTGCAAGATGTGTATGGTGTTACTGCAGGCTGAAGACAACCCTGCTGCTGCCATGGTTGTAATGAACAACAACAACGGCAATGCGGTTGCCAACGGCACTGCGCGCAGAGGCCGCAGCAGACATGCGCCAAACCACGTGCGCAAGGCGTCTCCGCATAGCAGCGAGACCAGCTCAACCAATTCCTCTGTAGAAAATAGCAATGAGGTGAGTAGGGCTTTGCTCCCGTATTTCCTCCTTTACACTCCATTCTTCTTGTCACCGGTATCTTTTCAACTACCCTCTAGTCTCATATTTGTGCGTGGACAACTTACTGCTTGTCGCTTCAGCTCATCAGTTCTAAGCTGACTTTTTTTTTAGAATGTTTGAATCTTATTTCGAATCCTTTGTGGAATGGTGGTGAGCTTTTACGTTTGCCCTCGCCAGAGTGGAAAGCTGTCTTAAGCTCTATTTATTGTGTACATTGTTCGATTACGGTCATAGAACATTGGAAAAGTGTAATTTACAACTATCGATGTGTAAAGAAGTAACTGCTGTTACTGTTTTCTTAAAATCCAGTGAGTAATACCTGGATTGCTTGAAGCGGTAATCTTTTTTTTTTTACCCTACACCGCACACTTTCTGTGCATTATCTTGCTTGCAGTTGGCATGTTCTCTTTGTAGCAATTCATAATCACGTGATTATGTATTTGAAATGTAGTTTGTCAAGTTATGAACCTTCAAATATGATAATTTCAATAGGCGGAAATCAAGGTCATTCTAGTGGAAAAATTACAATTCGGGGCTAGAATACGTTATAGACTTAAAAACAAAACTGTGGCTCTTGGTCTTTGGTTTCATCAACTTATGCATTGGCTTAATTATGTAACTTTTACTTGCCCTATTTGCATAATGGTAAGTTGGTTTGAGTGTTGTGTATTTCTCGTCAAGTCGTTCCTTTGCTTGCTTTCTCTATTGGTTCTGAATCTAAACCTCTTCACTTACGTAAACTCTGTCCAGATCCTTGGCTCACCCACTCCTACTCCATTTTTGTACATCTGTGGTGTTTTTTTATCTTTTTTTTGGCATAAAACATACGCCTTTCATACCCAGCGGCCTTGTTAAATGATGAAAATTTGGTTCTTTGTCGTTGTGAAAAAACTGTCCCTTTCTTGTATCGTCGGTCTAGAGGTGTCCGATTATTTTCTTGATTGCTTGCTTCACTTTGCTGCTCTTGGAACAAGGTCTCATATCTCCGTTTATTGTTAATCTTGATCAATGTGACATCTTTCACTCTTTCATCTAATATTTAATGGTCAAAGTTTAACCAGAATCATCTCCATGGCCGTTTTCAGTGCAGATATGTGTGTGTAGTATTGAATAAAATCACATAAAATCGAGAAATTCATAATTGGCGAGTGTTGCTGTTGTACAGCGGCCGGATTTCTATGCGAGTGTGGCTCCAAGACCAAATTGTGTTGTAAAACTTGGTTGAGTAAGTAGGTCTCACTCCACCTACGGAAGGAGAGAGCCTTGTGACCCTGACTCGTGACCTCCCCGCCTCCAGGAGACCCCCATCATTGGTCCCACAACGCGCCGCGCCTGGAACGACTGGTGTAGTGGCGGCAGCGTGGGGGGCGGATCGTCTGCAGCCTCTTCGATATCGTCAGCGTCTTCCTCTCGAGGCTCCTCCTCTAACTCAAAGTCATTTTCTGTGTCCAACTCAAGTGGCTTAGACGAGCACCCGAGTGTGAATGGGCCAGTATCTAATAAACTTTTCCGGGAATCGTCTCCTAATCTAGTAAGCTCCCTCTGCAAGCCCTCGGTCGATGGTGGCCATTCCTCTCACCTCACCGCCGCCAACACAATGAGCGGGAGATGCGTTGTTACTACTACTGGCGGTCGCAGCGGGCGCCGCAGCCAGCGCAGCAGTGGTAGTGTGGATAGCGTTGGGAGCAACTCAAGTGCTAACGCTTCTACTCTGCCTTGTGGACCTGTCAATTCTGAAACTCCAACTCTCAATTCTGACATCTGTCATAACGAAGACCTTACATCGTGTGATTCAATGAGAGGCACCAAGGGTCGTCAGAGTAGCTGCTCTCGGACACCCTCAACACACGCTGAGAGCAACAGCGAATCTGAAGTAACGCTTTCTTCCGATATTATGGAACAGAGGCCTGGCCCACACAACAGCCCTTCATCAGCGGCCGCCATCACTCTCAGACGAACTCAAAGACGAGCGGCTGCTAATAAACCGCCCATAATTGATGATCCCGATCCTCCTATTGTGGTAAGTTGTGAAGATACAGAACCTTAGAACAAGGTACCCTTCAAAACTCTAGTGCGTTTTCAAACATTATCGAGTAATCTCAGACTTTCAACGTTTTCTTCAACAACTACGACGCTGCCTGATTTTATGGAAAGGACGTGTGCTTTTGATGATTTTAGCTCAGTATAAAATAAAATAGTTCAACTGTCACAAACGCGATTAGTTTCCGTACTTCATTCGCCATTTTTTATCATTTTCATCATCACTAGTCCTCTTCGGTCTTTGGGTAAACATTTCCTCATGCTTTGTTTTTTATTATTTGATCGTCGTTGGTTGTGGCTTGGAATGTGGTGTGTTTCGTTCTCACTTTCAGTTTTCTGACTTGGGTGCTCTGTGCATTTCATACTATTTTTTATCTCTGTACGCCTACTGTTTGTACATAATCTGCGACCTCGTGGATGACAGTTGTTTTAAAATAGTGCTACCTGCCGAATATGGTGGTCATACCTTCCATTCAAAGTGTCTGCCATATTGCACTAAGAAAATTAATTCAGTTATTTATTTATAAACTCGAACTCAAGCATAAATACTTGCTGTATTTAATTTTATTATTCTTCAACCCCTTAACAAATTGCCCGGAGAAGGCTGGCGGTACATTCACACGGTCTGTGTATCCGACAGTGACCGTATGAATGCAACAATCACGGCCATGCGATATTTCGGGATAGTTCGTTAAGAGTTAATGTGTAAACTCGACATCGTAGTGACAAGTCTTGAAGCAGCTCAGGGATGAGGACTGGACGCGCGATAAGAACTTACTGTTCGCTCTTTGAGTCGTTTAATTTGTCGTTGAATGCCTATGGCAGGGATGTGTATTGTTTAGAAAAGTAAAGGGATAAAAAAAAATTGAATATGAAAATTGGTTGACTGCTAATTCTAAATATAATGAAAGTTTGCGTAAATATTGATGGTGATATATTATGTGTGTTATAAATTTAATTCAAACATAAAAATTTATAATCCAAGTGAGGATGTTACGAATTTTAAGTTTGTTACGTTGGTAATGTCTAAATATTTGAGTATTTTGTATAGCTGATGTTTTGTTTTGGTGCAGCTGAGGCCGAGCCGCCGAAACACGGCCATACAGGGGGGCCCTCACGGAGGGGGACGTCGAGGCGGCAGAAAAGGAGGCCGTGTGGGCAAGAAGGCGCCTCTGCTGCATAAGATCAACGGCCTCGATCTACTCCACACCCAGACACTCCTGAGCACTAATGTGCAAAGTGAGTTTACCTCTCACTCGTCCCTCAGGGAGATATGCTTCCCGCTTTTTGCTTTCGCGTCGGACTTGTTGCTCTACCATTTTATTCCTTGATACCCTTCCGAAGAACATATCAGTTTTCTTTTAGTTTTTTATCTCATGTAGATTTTGGTACATCCTAAGCCTCGATGATTCAATCTCTGATAGATTACTGAACACCGTGAAAAATTTCATGTGAAGGGTGGAGCTAGTATAAGAATCGGGAATGATTAGTTCCCATTGTAAGTGGGGTTCAAAAAAGGCTATTAGTGTTGCCATAGCCATTTTTTGTGCGTATGAATCAGGCAAAGGCAGAAGTGAGTGCTAGAATTGTTGTGTTTGTTGTCGTACATGACTGCTTTTGGTATGGGTTAATTACTTTTTCTTATACAACTGTACTATTATAGTAATTGATTGAAAAGGAATTTACGGAAATTAATGAGTAGATCTGGAAGTGAGTGCTGGTTACGTTATTGAAGGGAAAAAATCGTTTATACAGAAGGAAAGTTATTTCTTGTATTTGTTATAAAAATGCTAGAGCAATTGATGTGACAAATCACTTTCATTGAAAGAATTATGAAAGATAATATTTGAATTCTTGTCAGTACCAGCGGACTGATGGAGAAGGAAGGGATTGAACATGGAAATGAAAGTGATCTAGTGGAGTAGTATTGAAAGGCGATTTGAGTGCATTGCTGATGACGTAATCAACTCAAAAAAGTGTGGATGATAGTGTCATGCTCAAGCATTTTTTCGTGACGGGGAATTGGCAGTGGAAGTTGCAGAAAAAGGAAGAATAAATGCATTGCAGATAAGATTCTTGAATGTTTGGCAAAAATAGTGGATAGGGATAATGGAGAGTTGGTGTGCTATAGGTAGGATACGTGTGAATTGTCGACTGGTATTAATAGAGTAATGAAGCGCATTGAACGTATTTAAGACACAACTAAATACAATGGTGGTGTGAAGATGAGGCAATCCGAATTTCATGGGCTTGTTAAAGGTAAACCGAGATTTGTATGGTGGAAAGGAGTGTGAGGATCGCTCGATGTAGGAAATACGTCTACAAAAAATAGAAGAATTCGTTGCAAATGCAGCCTTATTTATTTTTCAAGGAGCACAGATGCGAAAGTACCTGGCATTGAAGCTACAATTGTAAATGAACGATACCTGCGCGTTCGAAGGAAGGTCTCAGGGCCTGCCTGGAACGCAGTATGTTGCGGTTGAGTGAAAGCTCTGAGAAATCATCCGTCAATGTAATTTAGACGGAAAGTATTTAGGCATCCTGCGTTCTGGTGTGTGTTTTTCGTTATTGTATATATGAAAATTTCAGATATTGTTGATGCATCCACATCTATTAAATGGCTTTGAATGCTTCAGTGTAGTGTTACTCGTAATGAGATTATGATTAATTTTCATGTAGAAAGTTATTAGTTTCTATGAACCGTACTTTTACTCTGTATTATGAACAGATCTGCTGCAGCTCTAAGCAGTACGATTGATTTTTGGTATTGTATTTGATGTTTAGCTACAACTAACAATAAAGTGACGTTTGTAGTTAGATTTGAATAGACCCGTGGGCTCTGCCGTGTAGTCGATAAGCTTTACTGTGTCTTTATTTTCTTACCGTGTGTGAATAATGATAGCAAATAGAAGCCAAACTGGTTTTATAATAATTTTAGGGGGAACTCGCAAATATTTGTATCATGGTAGTGTTTACTCATGTTTTATACTAAAGGTATTTTATGTTTTTCCTTGATCAGTGGAAGAGGTGCGTCAGACGTACAAGGAGGCAGCGCCTGGCTGCATTGACCAAAAGTTGTCGCTGTTCTGCCCGTCTGATGGCATCATGAGGCACGAGGAGCTGCCCATTCCCCCCTCCACATCTGCTCCCTATGCACTCGAGGTGCTGCTCGACTCCTTCCGCCAGCAGTTCATGGAGATGCTGGAGAGCATGAGGCACGACTCCTACTCCGTATTCGTCAATAAGCAAATTGAGGAGGAACGGGTTAGTCTTACTTTTAATGCTTTGCCTTCAAAATATAGTCTCCTCTTAGTTCAAGACATCCGTAGTACATTATAATTCGTATAATTTATATGATGCTGCTGTGATGAGGACATTCTGTCTTCTAGGCGACATTGTGTCCTACCACATGACAACTGAAAGACTTCAGAGTTCTGATACGTACGATGTTATTGTTTCATTTTGGACGATTTGTGTAACTCATATGACTCCTCTTTGAAATTAGGAAAATGAATTATATTGAGCTATGAACACGTTTACCGCTAGAATCGACGGTTCTGTATAAAATGTACCATATGTTTGTGCAGGCTAAAAACAAGTCATTGAAGTCTCGCGCCGCCCAACTGGAGCGCCAGATCAAAGTGCTCATTGATGACTCTGTGACGCTGCTCAGGGCGCGCATTACAGAGCTGGGCATGGCTGCTGCGAATCCGGAGGACCTGCTCAACAGAGCTAAGGTAACTACTCAATTACCTGATGCAAGTACCAGAAATAGCCTAATTATTTGAATGCGCCGTTTCTGGAGGCAGTCCTAGTAACGTTCATTTCTAGGTATAAGAATGTGAAAAATGCGCTCCACCTCTTGCCAAAGTGGAATTTTATGTCTTAAAGTATGTTTCAATTATGAAAGTTTTATATTAACTATTTTTCGGTGATACTGAAACTGTGATCAGTAGTACTTGTTCAAAACATCCATAAAATTTTGAGTCGGAGAGGTTCTTGTGGCTCATCCATGCCAGGCTTGATGATAGCCCTGTCTAGAGGAGATAGAGGTAGGTTCGGAACCTTCGGAAGGATGAATCATCTTTCGAACGAACATCTGAAACGCCCACTTGTAGTTCTCACGTCCGTTACTTTTTTCAAGACCTTTAATCAGTGGAACCATTTGTAGAGCTTGATAAAGCATTCGATTGTAGCTTGACAATAGCTTTCAGATGACACAAGTAGTGGAATTATTTAATATGAAAATTTGCATGGGCATTGAAAATCGTTTGGCTTGAATTCAGCTAGGGAACGTCTCTTCTTTAATATTTTGTACTATTTCTGATGGTTGAGAGGTTTTTTGATCTCAGTTGTCAGGTTGCTTTTTTCCGCTTCATACTTTGTCGCTCAGCCTCATCTTCAGCCTTTTGGTCGAAGAAGTGATGGATCTTATCTGTGCTTAGTTCTACCTTGTGGTGATCCAGGAGCTCATCCACGTTGTCAGTTCCTGTCTTCATGATCGTCTCCAGAAATAATATTGCAAGAGCAGCAAGTTATTTCTGATAGCTCTCAGAATCACGATCAGTTATTTATTCCGGCCAAAGCTTCCTTCGGCGGAGATCAACGTCGTGGTAGTGACGCTGCACAGGATTTGAAGAATGATGAAATATTCTAAAATCTCTGAGAGTGAAATAAGTCCCATCAAAACATCTTTGTAAGGTACTCTTTGCCAGGGTGTCTTTGGGCTGGATAAGTTGGGTGGTATTAGGGAACAGAAATTTAATGTCGACGAAGTCATCTTCCAATAACAAAGCGTCATCCAATTAAGATGGATGGATAGGAACATCCATCACAAAGACGAGTCTTGAGAGAAAGTCCTTGCTCATCAAGGAAGGACTTCACTTCGCGGAAAAACACCTCTGTAATCTGGTCAAAAGAGAATGGCCTTGTAGCCATGTTTTTGGCTAGGAGCGCAACAACACATTCACGTTAGATATCCAAGGGACCACTTTTGAATTTGATGATTGGATGGTAAACCAATGAAGGCTTTACATCTCTGTCGCCATTTGCATTAGCGCACTGACGCAAAATCATGCGATCTTTTGTTGCTTTTGCTGTGGGGCCACTTTCTCCTCCGTTATGTACATCCTGTTTTTCATAAAAGGCTAGTCTGTCAAAAATTTCTGTGAAATTAAACCTCCCTCTTTGATCTATTCCTTAAACTTGCGTTTGAATTCGTTTGTCGCTGACGTGTTAAAAGTGGCGTGTCCTTGTGTGTTACGATTAACCACGTGTTCTAATCAGAACTTGTTGAAAATTCGTATTCAAAAAGAAAATTCAGTTAATTAATAACACATTAAGGGGCATGATCCTAAAAATGGATTAATGAAAAGTTGCATAATTAGTTAGCGTCGGTACACTCAAAAATCTTAGGTTACATTGAATTATCAAGAAAAACCTTTAATATTTTAATTCTTGTAGCAAAGTATTCTCTCTCGTGTCCTGTATAAATTCTAATCCATATTTAACAAATTATTAGGTGTCCTGAAAAAAAAATTAGTAATGAAATAATTTGAAGAAAATTCATGAGACCTAACGGTGAACTCGTGTGCTGTTCATCGGAACTAGCTTCGTAAATGGACCATCTTAACTCATTCCAATAAGAATCATAACCTGTGATAATTTCGAATATTATACCACAGTCAAAATTTTTTCTTCAATCCAGCCCTGAAAGAGTTTTACGTTTTACACAAAGCTTGGAAACGCATGATGAGCGAGAGGAACTCCTTAAGCCACTTTGGCTGATTTTTGACAAAAGTTTTTTTAAAATTTTACAAACAGTATTGAATAAATTTTAAATTACATGATTCAATTAAGAGAATATTATAGCTTAATATTAAATTCTTCTTGTTAGCGATTGACAAGAAATATTTGAATTGCACATGTGAAGATGATTCTAAAACAGTGATTGTTGCGGCACGGCTACTGAATGTTCACAGAAATTTAAAAGTGCGCGCTATGGTGAACATCTTCTTCGAAAGTTACAAAGGTGTTGTTTATTCATTACATTACTAACTTACATTGGTAATAGTTTTTTTTTCGTGTGAAAGCACTGAGGAAGGTTGAAGTTGTCAAAGCATATGCATATCTCAATAATCAATAATAAAGCGTCTGTTAGAGGTCTGTGAAAGTCTATACAGGAAAATAATGTAACCAAAATTAGTAGTCGTTTTGGTATCGTCTGAGGTGCCATCGGAAACTGTGTTCAAACGTTCAGTGTAACACTGGAAGTCAGAGCAGAAACTGTTGTATTATGCGCGATCTGGGTGAATGCCACTGAGTATTTATATGCAGTCGTGTAGGACGAGACCATGCTGCGACCTGTTCTTGCAGTTGGAGTAATGTGTATGTGAAAATGTTGAAGTGACCAAAACTCAGATCGAAATTAACGTAAAAGAATTAAAGCCTTGAACCCAAATGATGTTTCCATGGATCTTTATTGCGTGAAAGCTCATTTTCTGGAGTCAGACATGGTCGTGATGTTAGCTTTACAGTTGGAAGCATCATTGTAAATTGTACCTCATGTGTTACCTAGAAAGATTGTATTTTAGAGTTATTGTGTTGTGTTTGATGCGTGTAACCGGAGAGGGTGGTGTATGTTTCAGGAGATAGTGTGGCGACACAAGGAGCTCCAGGCGCACGTCTCGGCCCTGCAACAGGGAGTGACGGCGGCTGAACAGGAGCAAGAGAAGCTGGTGAGACGGCGCAAACACGAGATTCTCTCCAAGTACGCCGCTAACAAGAACAACGGCCACATCAATGGGGTCAGTAGCTCAGGTCATTGTTTTTGTTTCTTCCTTCTCCTTCCGTCGTGTCCCTTTAGACGGACACAGAGAGCGCTTTGCAAGCGCAGTGAGGTTTGTCTTACCAACGTGCATGCATTTATTTAGCTATCTATTTTCCTCTTCCCAGTTTCAGATTGCACAAGAGTTAGGTTATGTTTTTAAATAAATTTTATTTACCAGTTAATATCATTGGGAAGAAGCACTTTCTTGTATTTTAAAATAATTGCAAATACTTTCCGGGTTTTTTGAAAAAGAATTTTTAGTGAATGTATATTAGAACATAGTTCTCTCTGCTCTATCAGATTTAGCCTCCCATAAAACACCCAAACCGTTGAAAAAGACGGGCTCGTTTCTCAAGAAAAAATGAAATATTTTTTTAAAATTCGACGAATTTTACTTTTTTCTCGGATAATGTATTATTATGTAATATGCTGACAATGTAATGTATGTATTGCTGTTAATTTTTCATAGAGTTGACTTACACTTTTGTTTTTATTTTACAGGCGATTGATGCGTCGCAAATTAGCCAGGATTTCATTTTGCGTGAGATCTCGTTGACTCTGTCGCAGCGCAAGAAGCTCCACGTGCAAGTTTCCAAGCTTGAGAATGAGCTCACCTCTTTGGAGAACTCTTGTCAAGTGACAGACGCCAGCCCGGGTGGAGGGGCGAGTGTGCCTGTCAGCTGCAGCCCTTCCGGCCCACCCAACAAGGCCGTGTCCAACGTGCTGGGGCGCATTGAGCGGCTCCCCTCTGCCAGTGTGGGCGAGAAGGTTGCCACCATCGCTGGCGGCAGCACTGTGGTGCTCACGGCCCCCCCCTCAGACAAGTCACCTGGCCGTCATGCCTCTGGGTTCAGTCCAGCGTCTTCTATCGCCTCCAAGTCCCGACATCGCAGCAGAAACCAGGAGTGGCCTGCAGTGCCAGATATTGGCAAAATAGAGGAGAAAAATCCAGAGTTACTTGCCATGAAAATTTTGGAAACTGGCAGACAAATTGAAGCAGGTAGAATTCCTGTCCTACCTCCTGGTGAGTTGTTCGGTTGATTTCGTACTGGTGAAAAATTGAGTAGAAGTTAAGCTATAAAATGTGGAAAAATGAAAAAAGTTTGCTTGTATAAATTTAATTGAAATGGACAAAATCCGTGTTTTGTTGCACATTAGATGATTCTTGCAATAATCAATTGGCTCATTGTGTTTGATACTTTTGAAATAGTTGATGCAAGGGAACATCACCTGATTAGGATTTCTGAGCTCACTCGAAGTCTTGCAGAGTCGCTCAATTTTCAAAATTCATGAAGTAACTATTCCTTTGTTGGAACGTTTTTTCAAAGCCAGTTGAATTCTTTTTTCGAAATATTTATATTGATTGTTGTACGATTGTCAATTTTGCGATACTCCTCAGGTACAGAGGTACGCTGCGTGGAGTTGCGCGGCAACAACACTCGCGTCGAATACAATCCGATGACGCGTGTTCAGCAGCATCCGTCAGGCCACATTACTCCTAATTGTAATGTTGCAGCCACAACGTCGTCCCTGGCGTCACAGGCGCACCCCACTGTGCGCGTGCGGGCCCTCTCGCCGCAATCTCTACACCAACACCACACAGAGCAACAGTTGCGCAGCTCTGCCTCTAGCAAAGATGGTGCTCGTGTTCTATTGGTATCTCAGCGCTGTCCTTCAGGGGCTGTGACTGTCAAAGAAACTTCACCTGTGGTCTTACCTCCCCATTCTTCGCCCCAAATGGGAGGGCACTCTATGCCGCCTCTCCCACTCTCTCAGCGGAGTCCAGTTGAGCGTCAATCGACTTACCAGACTCTAAGAAATAGCTTAGAATTATTACATAAGGGACAACAACCCCCCCCTCCGCCTCCTGATGCACAGGATAGACTTAAACTCATTATAACTGATGTTCTCAATGAAGATAAGCCCTCAACAACTATACATGTGCGGACTAGTCCTTGCAAAACACAGCAAAACTTGAATCAACCGCTTGGAAGAACGCAAATTTCAGAACGTTATGTTCAGCAACAAGCCTACGGAATGTCTACGACTATTGCGAGAAGAGTACCAGACTCTATGTGCAGAGCAGATGAAGGGAGACCCCTAGCTCCACATCCACTTGCTCGAGGCGATTTGCCGACTTCTCACACCAGCGAAAGGCGAACTGGAGAAATGATTCGAGTGGATGATCGACGAAAATTCTTACGTACAACAAACGATGGTCGCGGAGCTGATGAAGTTACCGCTAGAGACGTCCTTTTGCGGATGTCTGACGGCGTCCACTTACGTGAGGCGCACTCGCAAGTATCTCTGAGACGAGAAAGCTCTGGGACACTCCATTCGAGCTCTACTGGGCACCAAGATGAGAGACTCAGGGAACATTTCCTTTCTCCTTCCAGTTCTGGTGCCATTTTGTATCAGCAACCTCCAAGTGGAGACGATCTCCATTCTGATCAGGTATCGTCTTCACGTGCTTATCACTTGGCCTCGCAACATGCGTATAGGCTACACCACGCAGACGCCCTCCGCAGCGCGGGTGAGGAGAGAATGTCAGATGCTGGGCGCAGTGAAGAGGATGCTTTAGGGCGGGACCTGGTGCTCAGAGACGAGCATGGCAGAGAGATGTCAATGAGGAATCCAGCCGATGAGCGCAGGTTTATGGTGGACGCTAGAGTAAGCGGCCTCCAACAGCCCGACTACACTCAGGTCAGTGGCCAGTGAAGATGAGTTGTCTATTATCTTGAGTTCTTACACTTCCTTCATTTACTCTTCACTCGCCTACACTACACCCAGGTCTTTCTTTTGCCAGCATATATGGTCTTCACGGGCAACTGATGAAAATTACTCCTCACGGTTTCTTAAATTTGAATGGCGATGTTACGGTAATGGATTATACTGTTGTAAGAGTCAGAATATTCAAGACCCTTGGTTGAGAACTGATTCACCAGCCATTAAACTTAGTCTTTCCCTGAACTATTGATTTGGGTCGACTTCGGGCTGAACGCAACGAGAAACCTTTGAACTCGTTGAAAGAACCATCTAATTCCTTATCTAGGATGACTTATCTTGTTTCACGAACTTTAAGATATTTATAGCCTTTAATCTAGTTCTACCAAGAGCGTACCAAGGGCCTCCAATCTAATGAAAATATATTCGAATATTTGGTGAGGGTAGTAAGAGGAGTTTATTTTAGATTCAATATCAAAATGAGTTCGAACATCATCCTCATAATATGTCGAGCTCTTGATGTAATTCTAAAATGTGAGTGATCAGCATTTTGACGCCATCCAGTTATTCAAATTTTATTTTTTCGTTTTACTTATTCTGGTGCTGTCTATGGATAGCCTATATTGCAATCTTATAGCTATTAGATCACTTATCATGAAGGTCAAATAGTTTTTCTACGTCATTTTAGGTACGTTCTCTTTTCAACTAATAAGCTAATAGCTTCTCGTGGGATACATGTAATGCAAAGATCAGTTTGTCAGGATGGCTGTCACAAAACAGTTCATCCGGAGTGCTTTAAGTGTTGTAATACATATGTATCTTCGAGTATCGCCTAGTTGTTACGCTGAAGAGGATTGAGGGACTTAACGCTTCTCGAGAGATATCTAGGATTTCAAGTTGTACGGACGGGTCACCTCGAAGGCGTAGGAGAGGCCATAGGCAGAGTGGGTTGGGTTAGCTTGGTTTGTCTTATCCGATCCTGTGGAGACTGGCGTCCCTAGGGGTATACTGTTAGGCAACCTTAGCCTTAGTTAAACCTTCGAGACTTCTATATTCCGTGCCCACTTTGCGTCTTTCCATTTTCATGCCTTCTTGTCTGATTATTCTTTATCTTTTCTGCTTCTTTTTCAACTTGCTGTTTCTTTACGAAGGCAATCTTGTGTGGGAACACAATTGGGTATAGATTCCAGGTTTTCTACAATGCAGACTATTTAGTCCCTTCTTTTTGATCTTTTCTAATCCCATTTAATATGTGTAGGGAGCTTCAAACTAACTAATAATCTAATCTAATTTAATCTTTCACTTAGGGGTGGGTTATCTCAGCTGAGGCACAATAGGCACTCGAACTCGTTAGTAATATTTTCACAGCGGAATCAATAGTGTTGTTACAGTAGTTATGGCTAATTATAATTAGTAGACCTAATCCTCCTTCTGTTCTCGAGGCCAACTTGTATACCGCACAACCGATAAGGTGCGTGTCCTCGTTTCTGTGTGTTATGTAGTGCAGTGTTTCGAGCGTGTGTGCAGGAAGTGTTAGAAAAATATGACTACGACTTTTAAATGCGTTTATAAGCTCATTTAATAGTAAGATTCTATCGATTTTAACTACATCTCCTCGATATGCATGTAAAAAAAAACAATATGACTAGGGATGCTAAAGATAAGTTGCCATTGAAATCAAGCTCTTCAGCTCATCGACGTTGGATGTATGCTAAACGTTACGTCTTATTAAAAATCTCCCTTGGTAGTTCATTTAGTGCAGGAGCTGTGCTGAAGGGAAATGACTTTTGGTGGGCTCCGAGTAATTGAGTGAAGTGTTTCACTAATTGGGATACCTGTTTTGATTTAAGAACTGTAAGCGTTAAGTGCTTAGGGTCATGTAACGCGGACAATGAGATGAGCGGATGTAGCTGTGGTTCCAAAGGCCTGAGCAAATTTTTCTGATTGATAAATGAGGCAAAAAAGAATTGAAAGCGTGATTTATCCTAGCATTTTGGTAGACACAAATACTTGAGGAGGGTTTAAGAAAGAACTTGTTAGGTAAGTAATTTTTTTAAATGTTGCAGGAAATCACTTAGTCTTAGGCATTGTAAAGAAGGGAGAGAGTGGTATGGTAGCGAGATAGTTCTCAAACAGGGTTACAAAGAATCTAAGTCGATTGACGTTATAGAGAGATCGTTAGATTTAAATAACTAGTTTGGAAGGCGAGAAATGCGTGAGCTAGGCAGACGGTTTGTAAGAAATATACATTTGGCCAGAAGTGTACCGAGAAACACAGATTTGTTAAGATACAAGGAATTTACGCCAGTGACATGAATGAAGAGAATGTGAGTGGGCCATGATGTAGACTACGTGGAGAAACAACGTCTTGAAACTATTTGCAATGTGGAAAATTACAATGAGTAGTTTCATTCTACTGTAAAAGTGTTTCCCTAGTGCCTGCCAAATGGCAAAAATGTTTGGCTTTTGGTGGTCACTTCTATCCTTCTGAAGAAACAGTCGATAAATACCTGATTTCGTTTAATTTACAGTTCACTGTTTCCCTATGAAACATTCTTTTTAATGCCCCAGTGTTCTTTTTTAACATGTTTCGGCATTTATTTACCCGACCTGATTTTTCTCATCATTTAAAAGCCACGCAGATCATTTGAGTGAGTATATGATCAATTAACCATTTCAACCATTTCAACCTTAGGTGTCTCCTGCAAAGCTTGCTCTCCGGCGCCATTTATCTCAGGAGAAACTAGCACTCGAGTCAAACGTGAAGGGACCTCACTCGCGGTCGAGCTCCAACTCTTCGTCAGACCTTGTCATCGTAGAGGCGCCTGATCCTTCATGTACTGCCGGCACGTCCATATCTGTCCGTATGCCTGACAACTCGCGATTGCCTGATCGACTGTTAGGCGAGCGGCTAGCTGAGCGGGGCCTAGAAGTTATCCCTACTGGTCCTCCCCCAACACCTCCCACCCAACCCACTCCTCCTATTCTCACAACTCCACCCACCTTGACCACCCCTCCGACCCCATCACAGCCTCTCTCCAACTCTGCAGTCGACATGACCTTGTCATCCTCCAAGGTCTCATCTCCCAGGCCTAGTTCTCGATTTGCTCAGGATGAGACACGGGGGTCTTCCGTCACCCCAGATGGTGCCTTACGTCCTCTCTACTCTCCCGTTTCCCGACCTAGCTCTACTGATGCCTCCACATCCGGTCCGCTGGATCCTAACTCGAGTCTTGGAGCTTCGTTTAATCGGGCACGCTCTCCTCGTGGAATCCAGTGCCACGAGGGTGAAAAACCTCTTATGCCACCCCCTATCCCATCTCCCGGGCGAGATGGACTAGAGGCTCGACTCGCCCAGCTTCAGCACAAAAGTCTACGTGCCACTCCCCCTACATCTTCTAACTTTGCTGCTGCAAGTCACACTAACAGCACGTCTGGTCACACTCTACACATGTCTGGATCTGAGCACAGTCTGCAGCAACCACTGTCGTCTGTAACCTCAAATCATCCTTCTGCATCACCAGCGATATCAGCCATCGCTGCTGCTGTCACAAAATACGGTAGCTCTGCTAGTGGCAGTCACAACAATTCTAGAACATCTGTTTCCTCTCCTCATAACACTTCTCCTCCTGCCGCTGCCATCAACTGTGCTCCTCGCACTGGCTGGGAAAGCAACGCTAGCGTTCCCAATGGAGAAGTGAGCGATAGTGCTGGCTCAGGAGCTGTTGTGCCAGCAGTGGAAGGGTTAGCGGCTGCACTCCAGGCGCGCTACATCATGCATAAGCAACACAAAATGCAGCCCCAGGTTTGTGTCGTTTCATCGTTTTACTTCTGTTCGGAAATTTTTTCTACACTGAATGAAATCGTAAAAATAAAACGTTAGGGTTTTCCCGTCGTTTTATCTATGGGATATCATTGGAATAACCAGCATCAAAATGAAATTTCGAAACGACTGAAAATGTTTTGAGCAATAAAAGTTTCGAGATCTTTCCCTTCGGCATAAAACCTGAGTCATGATTGTCACATTATAAAGATTTGAATAAAAAATTTTTCTACTCGGAAATTTTACGCATGTTTACTTGGAGAAGTAAACAAGTGGTTTATTTGTATTTTGGTCATTTTTTTGCCTCTTGTTCATATCTTTGACATGTATTGTATGTCATCCCATGAGTTATATCTGCATTCTAACCAAAGCAACAAGTGATCAATTATTATATTTTAACATGTTTCTTGCGACGGTGCTATTTAACAAAGGGTAAAATGACCCACCACCGGTGGGTCTCGTCATAGGAAACATGTTGAACATTTCCGTGTTTGACTCTTTACAGCTCAGATTATTTTGGCGATAAGGGTACATTTTGCTTTGCACAAAAAACTCCCTGTAGCTTTATGTATGTTTATGCGCAATAGGCTGCGTTCAGCTGTTTACGCAAAACTAGCAGTATGCTTATAAAGAGGACCATATGGTCTTTTTAGACTATAAAGGGTTATAAAACTTTAACTCTGGATTGGTGACCTCGGGTTTCTCATACCCCGTAGTTTGCCTTCATTTTTTTTCCTATGGATGGTTTTAGGGCTGAGTGTCTTTTTCACGTAACCTAAGATTTCGGATTACTGTTTCAGGGTGAATTCGTGGAATTTTTGATGTATAATCGTTCTAAATGAAATTTAAGAACATTCAAAAATACTATTTTCTAGGAATAATTAAAATCCGATTTTATTTATGGAATGACTTGAAATTTAGTCTGGTATTAATAATTAAGAGTTCCCTTATTAATATGTATTTTTCCATCGCAGGCAAATATAAAAGTTGAGCCACAAGAGCGGTGCGACGAGCCTTCTTCTACTCAGATGGTATTTTCGGAATCATTGAAGCGTAAGCGACCGTCATCTCCTTCATCTGCTGCTCTGGCCTCCAACAAAAGGATCATGCTGAACTCGCACGCGTCAACGTCAGGGAGTAGCACTGCGATTACAACCATCACCACTGCGTGCACTTCGATATCTTCTACGACAAACGTTTCACTTTCATCTTCGTCTGGTACAAGATCTTCACCATCAGTGACTAGTGGCTTCATGTCTGCTTCCCCTTTGCCTCAAGTATCTAACAATGGCACTAATGCTAGTCCCGCGAGCTCATCCTATAAGGAAACACTTGACTCTGTATCCATGGCGAGCGAGATTACTTCCAATGCTCCAACTAGCAGCATATCAGGGGTATCGTGTGCGATAGCTTTAACATCTGGCATTTCTACTTCGACTATATCTAGCCCTGCCGTTTCTAATTCATCTATTTCTGCTACTTCAACAATGAATAGTAATGTGGATATGAACGCTAGCGGAACCTGTAATACTAATAGTAACTATAGAAATCGCGGCAATGTTAATAGTAGTTACGGGAACAACAGTTGTGATAGTGGTGCATTACCTCATTCAGCCTCCGCAACTCTCGCTGCCATCTGTGCCGCAGCCACCAGCTATTCTAAAGATTCAAACCAACGTGTCGCCAACGGCCCTTCAAATGAGAGCAAGAATTGTTTGGAAGACGTTAAGCCTCGGGTGAGCGATCTCAAGATAAGTAATAAATCATCTGAGTGTGATTCTGCAAACTCTCTGAATAGGGCTACGAGTCGGGCTTCCGGTGTTGAGACGCCTCGCAGTGTGAATAACAACAGCATTGACACCACCAATCACTTGCCTTATATGGGTGTTAGTAACCACACCGACACACCTCCCCCCCTGCCGCCTCCGCCACCTCCGCCTCACCTGAAGATGGAGCCTGTCGAGCACAAATCTGATGCAGGTGAGTAGTCATTCCAATTTTTCTATTTATCTTCGTTGCTCATACGCTTTCTGACCCTGTTCTGACAAGCTAGTCAATTATAACAAATTCGTCTTTGTACTCTGTTCATACTTGTAAACAGTCGGCGTGCTCCAACCCGTGGCTAGTACTCCTTACATTTTGTTACTTAAATAACTAGCGTACGTTATACTTCAGTCGAACACAGGCTCATAGATTAGTCGTCAGTACCGTGCTCTGTAAGTACATAAACTTCTTCCTGCCGTAGTTTTACTGTCCCATAAAGTAGTGCTTGCCTGAGCTCTTACTCTTTTAGCACTTGTGAAGCAAATAGATTTTTACCTCTTTTATCACTGTTTTCGACCAAAAACGCATGTCCATTTCATTGTTTTCGTGTCAGATAGGAAAGTTTTTAGATTTCTCATTCATTTATTCGGCTGTCCGGAAAGTTTTCAGTGCTTTTTATGTATAAAAATGAATAAACTGTTCTTGTGGATACTTTCCAACCTTCTACAAGTTTTTTGGTTATGATATTTGGGCTTTATTCTGTTATTGTCGTCAAAATATTTTCATCCACCAAAATATATGCGACCACCACAGATGACTGCGATGTTCATCTTCTAAGCTGAAATTACCTGTTTAAATTTTGGATGCAGACATCGAACGGTTGATTCACCCACAGCATCATCACCACACACTTCACAAACGGTATTGTCAGTCCGCACGATTTTCAGCTTTTCCAAAGCCAAGTGCGATTCCACATGAATACGACAAACTTTTCTATCTGCTCTAGTTATCAATGAAGGAATTTCTCAAAGGAATTACCTGAATTGAATGAATGGTCTGTAAAATTAAATTTGGAAAAAATGGGTTGCAATTGATAGTTTTATCATTGATATCGCTAGACGCAGTATTATTTTATAAATCACGTTATAGACATTCTTTTTAAAAGGGCTCTAAACTTTCCAGGCGACCTAACAAGTCTCCGGACTTGGACGTGCGTTTTTAGCCAATTATTATCTTCTTAGTTATACTTTGTACTCCACTTTTGCTAGTTCACTTATTCATGCATTTGCACTGAAATATGAATGTATTCACTGAAATATATTTTCATGCCTGTGCCTGTAAATGTTCACTTCGCTTTAACATCTATTGTCCCGGTGTCAACTCCCGACCGTTATCTTCCTTCTGTTTCCCCTCTCAGCGAGAGCGTTAGCGCTGGCGCTAAGTTGACCTGGCAACGCTTTCTGTTCAGCCGCGTCACCTTTCTTGTTCCGTTTTCGGAAGTATTCATCTACAGTTCATGAAGTGAATTTTTTATCTACTTCGTTCTATCTACTTTCGTTTCATATTTGTTTTTATCTCTCTGCTCGTGGTTTGTTTGCTCTTAATTCTCAATCAGAATGTTTCGGCTATTGTAGTTAGCAGTATGCAAGATATTCTTTTTTAAGTTTTTTCTATTAGTTATATCATTCGGTGTATTCATGTAGGTCCTACGTCTGCTGTATTTCTCCTTCGTGGTGTCTAAATTCATGCTGCTCTCATCACACAACACTCACACATACTCAAGGTGGTTTGGGGTGAGCATGTAAGCGCATCTCATTTTGGCATTCTTTTTTCGACATCGTGCGCGTCGATGTGGTCGACATCTGCTGCTCCTGATAATCTATCACCGACCGCCCTTCCTGGCACGTGTCTTGCCTCTCGTGCTGCTGCTGCTGGCCTGTTCGCGGTGGACCTGCGGACCTCCTTTTGTGGCATCAGGCTGGCGAGGTTCCAGACTGAATGGAGTGCGCAGTTCTGTTACAAAAGGCTCATTTGCGCACAACGTTCACTGCGTCATGTCCAATCCCCAAGCACCGCATCATTGGCTGGCAGCACGTCCTGTCGACATTGCTCGAGGCAACAGTTATCCCGATTTTCAGCAAAAAGACATGTATAATGTCGTTGGTCGTCCTGAACTTCCAAAACTTACAAAATTTCCGCGAGACGGGGCTCCTCTCCACCCAATGGTCTACCGACCTCCACCCTTGCCCAATTCTATTGCACGGCCTCGTACTTTAACTCGCTTCTCTTCGCCTTCTACTCATCCTAGACCCTAGCATAAATTAAGGCTCCCTCGTCTACAAAGCGGTGAGTTCAGTTTTGGGGCTATTATTTTCAAGTTTTGTAAATTGTTCGTTTGCAAATATTGTATTGTGTTATGGCGATGATGTACTTGGTAATCACTAAATAATGATGGTAGTATACTTCAAGCTGAGTTGTGGTGTCAGTTCAGTGACACCACATGTCATATGTGAAGAAACATTGACGTCAGTGCTGCGGTTTTCATAAATGTAATTCTATCGATCTGCGCGATTAGCATCTCAGGCATCTCATCCTCAAGTGTTGTGATGGCACTTCATAAAAAAGTTAAGGAATTTTTGCTACAATTACATAGCTTTTATAAATCTATCTTTAATCGTTGTGATAATCTGATAGCAAATGACCTTACAGTGGGTTTCATTTTGTATTATATTCAATAATCCTTGGCTCAATTCACTCATCTTGACAAGATCTGTAAAGTATCAGAGGAAAACTTTGATCTAAGGAAAGCGCGAAGGCAAATCACTTCTTTTACCTTACTCCCATAAGCTGAATTTGTTGGCTGCATGATCTTTGTTCACAGTTCCTTTTGGGCTCGAAAGTTATTGAAATAATTTTTTTTAAGTAAATAGTGTAACTGAGCTGTTCATTTGTACAATTCAAGACTGGATGAAAAATAAACTATGAGCTCTACTTTCTAATTTGCGAGCTGTGATGTTCATTTTTTCTTGTTACTAATAGTATTTAATCCTATGAAAGGAGTCATGTACAATGTACTGAGTGCGGCAGGTATTTGAGAACAAAATAATGTTCATGGAAAATTGAAAAGGTTGGAGATAGAACATTTAATGACTATTAAAGGTTACGTACACGTAATGACAGACCAAATTCACGACAGCTGTGAATGAAACCGCCATCTGCTGTAGTAATAGCCTCTACTCGCTTTCGAAACCGCCCTCAAGCGGTAATGAGGGGGGTGCTGCAAATATACGGGGGCTGGAGCGGAGTCGCACACACGGCTTATCACGTGCTGCAGCAGTAATTCAGAGCTTTTCAACCTTGTTCCAACACATCGGTGTAAGCAACGACACTGACTCTGGCTGGCATATTGACGAATGAAATATTGAATCCTCACAGTCCTTATATCGCTCATGACACCCAGAACCATTACGGAGGAGGTGAACTTGGTGTTTCATGGGGGTAGGAACCTCCTCGAGTGTCTTGCACTGCTAATGATCATTTTTACGATGCAATTTCCAGTCCTGAACTAAGCTTATTTTGTCTGAGAAGAACCAAAGCATTCGTAGCTGCTTCAGATATTTCAGCTTGCTCAACTGGGGCTTGGTTCGAGTTACTCGGTTTTCCTTAGTTCCCTCGAACGTGAAGTGGTCTTTTTGCATCATCTACGACTTGTGATGGAAATCATCAGGACCCACACGCCGGATGGTGGCTTCCTGGTCCGCGGCTTGGATGGAATCGACATGGTCATTTCATGCGAAAAACGGTTTCCGCATCACCAGTGGCGGCCTGCAGTTCTCTCCGACCTTTGAAAACGAATGACAGGGCTACATTTAGGCAGGCAAAGCTCTAGAAATCGGAGTGTCATATTCAGGCAAGGAGACGATGTCAAGATGACTCCTGGGTTAGCTTACGTTCGACCATGTTTACTTGCAAAAGGTATTTCATGACTTACAAAATACTGTATCACGTAAAATCTGTGTTCTCAAGTACCTGCCGTATTGTGCACGATTGAGGTTTCCCAACGTTATGAGCCATATCGATTCCAATTTGAAACCATATTGACATTTCTACAACACTAACCTTAACGTTTTATCGTAAGTGCATCACGCTAGCTATTTTAATGTGTGCCGATTTCAGAAATATCCCTACTACTCAACTTCGTTGTGCTTGAATTATTTGTAATTTTATTGAAAGTAATAGTAAGTGAAAAATATTCAACAAAAAAATATTTGTCACTGATTTTTTTAAGTTGCAAGTTAAAAATGTACTGATTAATTGGTTTTGCATACATTAATTCGTTCTGCGGGGCCAATATTCGATGTCCGTAATATTTTTGAATTTGCCACGATCACACGGATAGAGAGTTTAATTTGCAAGCTTAATCCTCAACTGCCATTTGTGCCATGTGAAGCGCAACAGTTTTAAGCTGGGAAGTTTTTGTAAAATGCCAAACACCGTCTTATTGCAAATATACACAATGTAATAAAAGTGCGTCCATATGAGGGTAAATGTAGGATTACTTTTAAAATGATTAGGGCGTTAAAGGGTTAATGTAACTCGCAAAACGGCACATACGCGTGAAGTCGATAAGTCAACTATTTAAAAGGCTTTGATAATGCCACTAATGACTTGAAGCCCTCTCTTGGTCTTTGAAATTTTTTGTCTAACGAGACTGATATTCCCAGGTTCAGGCGGTGGTGGGCGTCCTGAGTCACCACAGCTGGAGAGCTGGCAGGCTCAAATCAACAGTGGCTTCGATAAGCTCGTGGCATTTGCTGCCGAAGTAGACAAGCGGAGAAAATCTTCGGAAACGTTACTGATGTCTTCCCCTCGTCAAGAAACAGGTGGTGGTGGCGGCGGCTGTGCGTACCAAGGCTACTCTTCAAATGGCAAGACCCACTTGACTGCTAGTGGAGGCGGCGCGTCGTCACATGGTTACTCTCGCAGTTGTGACAGAGAGCGCAGACTCAACCACGTCACTGGTCTTGGACCCAGACTCGGTGATAACTCGCGCACTGTTGGAAGTCCCTATTCTCCTCATTCTCCACATTCTATGTTGAATCCAATTGCATCTCCTCACGGCAGACCACCGACTCCACAATCTCCTCAGATGTCCGTGCATACTCCACCTATATCCTCTCCTCCTCCAACTCCTTCTCCAGATTTGAGACATCCATCAGAGGGTGGAGGTCTCACTTCATCCCGTCTCCCTTCGCCACCTCCTGTTTCTCATCAATCTATGCAACATTCCAATAATTTCTACGAACATCATTTTAAAAAGAAATTCTATCATAAGGAGCGTATGAGCCCAGTTGATCAAAACCATTCTAATAGCCATAGCCAAACAAATCACAACCTTAGACCTAATCACATGGGAGCCCCAGGCTCTGGACACCCCGTACCCAAGACTGAAAGACTGAGTCCTCAAGAAATGGATCCGTCCATCATAAATAATGGCGTTTCGCTGCAGCAGTACCACATGCAGACAGCATCTCATCAGCACTCGGGTAAATTCCGACCTAAAGGCAAGGATTGGCACTGGAGAAACTCAAGGGATTCTTCTCATCACCTCAGCAATGATGCCAGTATGGTTAATGCCTTGCATCATCAACAGGCATATCATCACCAGCCCCCTCCACCCCCTCAGTCATTGCATCATAATAACTCTCGCTCAATGCGCCATCCTCACCATCCCCTTAATCACCATCTTGCGTACGCTTCTAATCAAGGAGGCATACCTCACCACGGAGGCAGCAATGGGGGTCAGATGAATCACCATTCCCGGCACATGCCCCACTCACATCACCACCGCATGATGACCGGTCCTCCTGGGGACATGGCCAGAAACCAAATGCCTTCGCAAAGCAATGCTCAGAGTTATTACAATCATTCGTAAATCATCCAGGAACTCGGAACGATTTTGTTCATGGTGTGAGCCATGATGAATGGTGGCATAAGTGTTTAGTGACTGGTAGGGTGTGTGGTGCAAGTGCTTTCTAATTGATCTAATTGTCATGAGTATCTCACTAAACTGGGTGTTGCAGGTAATTTGAAAGGCCACAACTGATATCGAGTCAGCAACTAAACCAATGCACATCAAGGAAAGGTCCCACAGTGTCCGGTTTTGATGGGACAACGCTTCAGCCACTCTGAAGATATTGCAATAGATACCGTTCCCCTCGAAAACATCGCATCATTCCTCTGGCCAAGTCATTTTATTGAGTACCTTAGCCACCGTATTAGATTAGATGTCCAAATCTCATTTTCGATAACACTAAAATATGAAACGCCGTTGAAAGCTATTATAATCGCGGACGTCCTCTGTTATGGTAAGTAGGCTATTCTTTTAGTGACATATTCTCACTGATACATTTCTCCAAGGATTAACTTCAGTACCTTGTACAACGTTGGCGGCAAACTTGATTACCTGCTTGGTATGAACATCGGTCATTTATGTAACTGCGGTAATAAATAGAATAGAAGTATTGATATTGGTTACTATTCGGGATAGCGATGCAGCCCTATTTTTAATGTTCATGGTAAAAGAATAGTCATGTGGCGAATTATGAGTGAAGAAAAAGTTAATAATATGCGTGTGGTACCGGGTAAAGTTGTTTGTGTAAATGGATTGTACATATAATTGTTGACTTGAGCGTACCAGATGCATCGATATCTGTGACATGTGTCGATGCTTTTACTTTTTCATTGGCGCTTGAGCTCGTAACTTTGTTGCGTCCATCACAGTGTTAGGTGTGATGTCCTCTCATATTTTCATTGATTTAGAATGCTTTCGAAGCATACTTTCAGCTGTCTGGTATTATAGTGAGGCTGTTGTATTTTTCTTCCACAGCCAGGACTTGAACTGTGTTCAGCAGCCAGGAGGGGTGTTACCAGCGAACGCTTTGACATACTGAAGAGTGACTCGTTAGCTAGCATCTATTTTGTGTTACTCTTCGTGACATTTATTTAAGCTTGTCTTATGTATTTTATTCAAATTCTCTTGAAGATGTTTTATTAACATATTGTGGTGAAGTCATTTTCGTAATTTTCTCCTTGATACTTGATGGTTTAGTTTAATCATTTGCATTCTATTCGCACAGGAACGTTAATTTTTGTTGAATGCAGAAATAGTAATGTTCATTTTAATTAATAATTTTACTATTTTTCAACTAACTGCTTTGATACAGAGTAATAATATTCGGTTGAGAGAATAGTAACCAGTTGAATTGCACGAACCGTTGAAACCTTTTGCCAATAATGCACCACAAGCTTGTCAGTGTTGTGAAGAAAAGGTGCTTCAACGTATTTGTGGCAAGGAGCGTACCTTTTAATTTACCTTAAAAGTGTCGGTTCTTGGAATTTGCTGTGATTTTAAGAGGAAATTTTACATTGATCAAATTTTAATCCTTGACATTTCGATGTATTTAATTAACCCATACATGCATTGACATATTTAACATTAATTCAACCTAAACTTCCAACATGCGTGAATTCATGTGACTCTTTAGATTTTAAAGCACCCCTTACCTAAGCATCTTAACCCTTTGAGTACTACAGGGACACCTCAGTCCCAGCTGAAAATTTTCAATGTTCTACAATAATATCAACATTTTTTGAGCTAGAAGACTATCGAAACTGTCTTGGAACACCGGGCAAGCAATTCCTCACGCACTGTGCTACTTGACCAAACTCCCCATTGACATGGTTGGGTCATATTTGAGCAATTATTTAGGATTTGAGGACTCAAAAGGTGGAATAACTGAAGCTAGAAACAGATACCACGTTTACTTCCTTCATTTAGTAATGGCTCTTCCGGAAATTATTCGTTTACCCCTGCGCAGAACTTTCAGAGCCAAAATCGCCTATGCTGTGTGAATTTGCTCTGCTGATTAATTATAATTAATCGCGCGAGGTTTTGTAGGAGTGTTCCACTATTTTGTCCGTCTTATTTTAAAACAGAAATGGCGTGAGCTGCTTTGTTTTCAGATACACTTATATTTATTCCCTATTTCTTTTTTATATTTGTAAACTTGAATCCATTCATCGTTGACTTCCTTAACTGCTGCCTCGAACACTGCCATGGTTGCCAAATCCCTGAAGTGCTGTACAGTGAATGATAGAAGTTAACGAATCATTCGATTGATTTACTCTCCGTTTACCAAGGGCGTGAATTTATGTTTAGCGTCTGCGGTTGTATATCCATATATTATAAAATTGTTGTGTGTGATATTTGTAATGATTTCTATAGCAGCATTGCATGAAATGCAAGTAAAAAATAGTCTGTTATGAATTTATAGTATAATTTTTCTCTTCTCTACGTCCCAGATTTTGTCGCTGTCGGGATTGAGCTGCTAACACCACCGGTTCGAAGTGCACTGGTTAAAATCTAATTGAAATTAGTTTTGTACTGAAGAAACTTTATTTACCCTCATCGCAATTGTCGAGGTATTGTCTCGCCATCGCTATCTTGAAAATAACTGCTCTAGTTCCTGTTTCCACTCCACGTTTGCAGATTCAAGTGCCAAGTTCAACGTGGGCCGTCCCTATTCAGTTACATGATCTTGAAATCGTTATCGTTAGCCGTTTCTAAAAAAGTGGCATATGTAAAGATCACATCTTCCTAGAACTTCAAGTGCTCGAATTTTGAGTTCATTTATTCTGTTTTAGTTGATGGAAAATTACGTGGTAAAAATTACCACGTAATTTTAAATACAAATTTTTACCGCGGTGATGATTTTTTAAAGCAATAAAAATTGCGTTTCAACGATTTGGTTGCAGGTTAAAAAAAATGGTTGCAGGCTTAGAAAAATGGTACGTTGACGAAAGAATTAGCAACATTTTCTCTGTGCCTGGAGTGATGCACTGAACCGTAAAACCAGCTGTGTTATTTCTGGAAATTTCATCCTGTATGGACCTGACTTTCAAATTATAGTTGAACCTATCGTCTAGAGGTACCGCATATTTATGGATGTCAGATGCAACGAACAAAATCTACTAGTCTGATTACATTTTTAGTTGGCCGGAATGCGCGGCACCAAGATGAAAAATAGTTTCATGTGGGACATTCACTTCAACGGATATTTCTCCCTGCAATTAGTCCGTTAATGACAGACTCAACTGTACATTGATCTTTATTTCCCTCATCTAGATGTTCAACTCGAGACATGATTCGTGTAAAGTGCATTCAGTGCCTGTGCTCGATGTTGTATTCTGATTCTTAAATTTCAATTCTTATGGGAATACCTGTATGGAAGACGTCAGTTGTTGCGGCTATATTTGTATAACAACCGGTAACAGACAGCATTGAATATAGTTTTGTAGAATTGATATTTTTTAGTTCTCGGTCTCGACATGTTCGTCCCAGCAGAGCTGACCGTACGATTGTTGTGCATGTGTTAGATAATTTTCATCGGTGCGATCTATTTTCCTGTATACTCTTTTTCAGTCGCTAGTTACTTCATATGAATTTCAATATTTCTTTCACGTATTTTGTGTGCTTTAAGGCTTCGTATATGATATAATTTTAGTTTGAAAATATATTGAACTGTGATCAGGGTTTTAAAGTAACGCTGTGATCTTTCCCACAATCTTAATTCGAGATTAATTCACATCCTTTTTTTGTGTGAAAGAAGCAATTTTCTCTTTTGACTCGGCTATTCAATTTTCATGTGGCATGAGGATTCAAATAAATTGCTCTCCTTGCACGAATGGTGAGACGTACTCGCTGATATCGAGTGAAAATGTTCCGACTGTGTGATGATTCGTTGAAATTAAATTTTGAAATCTTTTGGCCTGCTTAAGTACCTAGGGGAATGCTATGAAGCGGATAGTCATTCAGGACAAGAAATGTGCTTGGTATTAGCATATTTCTGAATTTCTTTCCAGAGAGTTGTACGAAGAATATCTGCTTTCAGCAAACCTCTCTTGAGCAGATTTAGCATTTCTGGGCTGTCAATATCATATGAAGGTTTTGTTTTGAGCATAGGTGTGCGTCATTTTTGGTTTCCCTTTTTTCAGGAAGGAGTCCAATGTATCATTTCGGCAGCTCCTGTACGATGACAACCTCTTATTGTATTCCTGTCGATGCTTGATGCTTATAATTGCAGTTAGCGCTGCTCCTGTATCCGATCTATTCTGGCCATTGAATATGGTGTAATAACTATAATAGTAATAATCAGAAGAAGAATTAACGGGCTGATAATTTTTCCGAGTACCTTCAACAGAATTTGTTCACATCTGTTCTGACTCAGAGTTGATTTGGAAGAATTGAGGAGATATTAATGTAAAAGTTTCTTATCGATTCAGTTTTTCTGCATGGTAGTTGTTTTTGGCTTCGTTTTGTTTTTTCAGTTGAATGCTTGAGGTTAACGTTGAATTCTTTTATTATATTTTGTAGTTAGTCTAAGTTGTTATTGTTGACGCTAAGTATTTATGATTGCAAGTCGAGCTCGAATTTTTGTGTCTCATGCAAATTCATTACAATGTCCAACGAGTGATCGTTTATTAAGTTGGAACGTTGTTACAAATAATTGTGTTCATTTTAGCATTGTATGCTTAGTGTAGTTTGTAAGATTACTAATGATTGTCACTTGATTGTCTATAATTTAATAAAATCGATATAATACGTACTTGCTTGGTCCATCGCTTTCAAAGTCATACTCGAAGAATGTTTTGGGCGTTGAGTTGGCGAATATGCCGTGAGATCTCTAGGGCGCTTTTATCGCTGCCCTTACTGAACGCGTGGTTGCTGTAGAGGTGTTCTTAACTTTCGTCGCAGGTTTTTACGTTTAGTTTGGTCCTGTACATCCCACTCGTTGAAAAGGCTTTTTTGAGCGATTCTTTATGCCTTTCTAATGATCATACTCTTTCACCAAAACCCCTTGTTTAATTATGCAACTTATTAATCGGTCAACTAATGGAGCATAAATACAAGGGTTGTATGATATTTTTTTTGTGTGTCATTTGAAGTCATTGTTTCTATTCTCCACGGTTCTGTGAAGGCGTGCAGTTGTGTGCATGCGCAAACAAATTGTACCCGAGAAGCGACACAAACCGACGTTACTCGGTGGTCTCAACCCACTCTCTTCTGATCTCAGTGCTTGGTAGTACTTCTCGTGAAAATTCTGTAGCGCTACCGTCTAGGTACAAACTTATTCAAATTTGACTTTATTTCCGAATTTTTGACCGTAGAATTATTTGTGTAACAGTTTAATTCATGACCAATGCTAATTGACGAAAGGTATGTGGCGAAAAGAAATCGATACAGCGCGATTTATTTTCTTACAGATTTGTTGTAATGTACATATCTTGTTCAGGCTCGTAAATTTAAAGCTTAGGGTGCCCATTGCGTGTAGCACAAAGTAATACGCAAATGTACATTAAAAAAAAAATTATTTTGATCTTCGATATATTTGGCAAAATATCCTTTAATATACTACCTGGAGACATTGGTTTTATGATAATTTGTCTATCGCTGGTCAAAAATTTGGTATGAACATTGAAAATGTAATTCTCTAAAAGACTTCGGATTGAAACGTTTCCGGCGGTCGATTTCCTAAGGTTAAAATTAGAACCTCGTTTGGTAGTTCAGTTTGCTTGAGGACTTTATCGCTAACGAATAGTTCAGTCCGGTTAATTTGCATTATTTTATTATGTTTTTTGGGAGGGGGAGGTAGAGAGGACTTCGTCACCAGTTTGATACATTGAACAACATTACCACAATGTTTGTTGATGTGAGAATGTTATTGTTCATATTAGATCTTAAGTAGATGAGTTTGCCTCCAGTACAAAAAATTGTTTTTAGGCAACCGTGCAAGGATTGCTGTAACTGCTGCAGATGATTGTGTACATTTGGTGTGGCTGACGAACTTGATGTTAGCTAGCAAATATGAGCCGCAATTTGAGTGTCCGAAATCTTAAAGGGGATAAATTCTTATCGTTATTTCGAAACTGTATTTTAACTATGCAAAAGTTGAAGGAATTACAGGTAGGTCATTTTACCTTATAGCGTCAGTTTCGGCTAGGAACTTTACTGTGCTCGTTTTTCCAAGACTAATTAAGCCTTGCTAGGCCCTGCAGTTTTCAATTCGCTAGGTAACAATTAAGCCGAATAATAAAGATGGTAAGAGAGCATACAACAAATTCATATATTCACTATCTTAAAAACTCCCCGGTTATAGAAGTGCGGCAAAATTTTGTCTAGTGTATACTGTATATATATAAATATGCTTTGAATTGTTCTGCCGCTATTTGAGTAGTATTGGTGTATGTAAAGTTGTATCCATTGTTCAGCAATACATGCTACACTATCTGATCGTTGATATATACTTCCCTCCCTACTGTAAGAAATACGATTCTTTTCAGTTTATATTTTATTCGTATTCAGCTTCGTGTGCAGGCTGTTTTTACACATTCACTTTTAGGTAGCCTTTCGGCCGAGCGTTCAGGACACGCAGGGATCTAATGGTACTCCGAGGGGAAATGAAACTCCCTTTTAATCATTTCAAACGAGGTATTCTGACGCCTCATGTGACTGTTGCGATGTTGTCGACTCGCGTGTGTGGCTCCTAGTTGTGATGGTCGATGTTACAACTTCAACTGACGATTGTATAAATTCAGACGTTCATTGTATAGATGTAGATATGTTTGTAGCAAGCTATATTGTAGGCTAAACTGTCTCCAGGCCATGCGATGGTATGCAGGCGCGAGACGCGTGAGAAGTTGTGCACATGCGTAGGCGCCGCATTCTTGACCAAGCCCATCCACGCGGCTCAAGGAACGCCGAGCGGAGAGAGCGTACGCCTTAATACTACGTGACTAGATGCTTCGACGTAAACAAATTACGGCTCTGTGATTGAATGTCGGCCAAAGTTTCTGATTATACCGTTTTGGGCAAAATTTCGCTAAAATGTTACACTAACCGTAAGATGAACGTAAGTTTTTCACAAAAGTCCGAGAACTTGCAATAGGTTCGATTATCTGGCTCAGAGTATTAGTCCGTCTATGGACATTTATTAACCAGTGGGATGCGAGTTGCGACGGTCTCTTTCATAATCTGGAAAGAATACTCGCAAGACGTCCGAGGGGTGAACCTCTTGTGTTCGCGTGCTCGGACAAGTTACACGCGGATCACTACGGAAGTTGCGTCGTAAACAATTTGTGAACAAAGCACTTCACACAATATACAAATGCAAACAATTTCATTCATTACAGTTTTCTTGATTAGGACACTGAAACATAGGTGAAAAGCAATAGCATTTTACTGTAGTGGATAGACCGTCAATTGTAAAACATACGTTAATTAGAAATCGGCACTTGGAGCAAATGTTTCAAGCCATTGGCAACACTGAAGTGAGCCTCCAAAATTACGCAGTCCCACGGCGTCTGTCATAGGAAGGGGTGGTATAATTGTGCACGTAAAGAACTTAATGTTTCCATAGTTAACATCACTCAGCGCTAATGGCGTGCCCTGGTAAGTTGACAGGATTGATGCAGAGTTGAAAAAACGGGAAATTCTTAATCGGTCTTTATCGGAACTGTAGCCACGCACATTTTTAACCTTCGATTGAAAAATTTATATTCAATATTATTTTTTTTATAATTTGTAAACATTAAAAATAGTACACTGGTACAATGCCAGTAAAAAAAGCGTATGCGGTATCTTGACAAAAAGGACAAATTTAACATACGAGACTAAATGAATGAAACTATTCCAACCCTACGGTGAAAACCGATCAGTTTACCCGCGTAAATTTTACAGTCAGTGAATGAATCAGACAAAAAAGTGGTCTCAAAATGTACGACTGTATAGAAAACGCAGCACGGGAGGTGTGCTCAATGCTACACATAATCCCATTGTCTTCCATTCATACCAAAGGTAAATGTGGAAACGACCACCTCAAAATGAGAGCAGAACTTGTTAATGACTCCTAGAAGTCAGGCAAATTCGCGGAGAACCGACAACAGCACGATTTGCCCATAGTACTGTGACTAGGACACACTCGGAGAGATGACGATATCCGTCTCTTAAGCCGCGTCTACGCTAACTCTCCATCAATCACGAGCACACCAAAACGCAAACCAAGACACAAACTCTTCTGAATGGTGTACAGACTGTGCTTTTGGCCGCATGAAGTTGTACCAGAGCCAAAATGTAAACAAACGACATTGCTCCTTGAATACATGTAAAAAGTAGATGTATGCCAGTGTTTTAGTTTCATTTCTTGGCAGTTGTTAATCATGTAGGTATTTTTGATAAGTTATGACGTTTTTACTCATCTGAAAAATCTGAAGCCGTCGATCATCTAATGTCATGTCAGCAGGTTGCCAGATACTATTTATGCTAAATTAACTAATCCATAATTCAAATAGACTCATGACAATAAATACATAAATAAGCGAGTACTCGCCGTTTCTCTGAAAGTTTGAGTTCGGAGTTTTCAAACGTGTTGGACAACACAAACACACCGTAATCTGTCAACGCACAAGGTGTGCTCGTGTTCGCGGAGAGTCGAAAACACCAAATATGCTCCAAAGATTGACAGTATGGACAGGCCTTTAGATACTCTCATATCGAAACTTATTTCAATAACGATCATTTACTTTCAACAACATTCCCTAAGTTCAAGTTATAAGTAAGCGTTGCTCTACAACCTAGCTTCAGTGTTTTAATCTTCAATCTCAAGATTTCACTTGTAGTAAAATCCATGTACACATTTGCTCACAAAAGCGAGTGAGCACAAGTAGTGCTTTAATCGGCAATTCAATTAACTTGACCTTGATCATATGTATATACCAGAAAGAAATTTTACAATCCAATAAATTCTACTGTTCAGAGACGTTTCCAATGAATTCGTGTGACATTCTTCCAAGCTTCCTATTGTTTAATTTTTGCATATTCTGACGCGAGAGAAAAATGTAGTTCGGAACGTTTCAACTTGAAATTGAGACGCAATGTGACGAAGTTCACGTTTTTTACTCCGGCTTTCTCATGACCAGCCAGAAATGTAGTAAAAATGGTATGCTGGAAACATAGCAGTACTAAAATTCTTTCAAGTAAATGAAATGAAACAGTCGTTGGGAAAATAATACCTGTTTCAAGAGTTCTGCTTTGAAATCTGATATCATAGCATTTTCATCGTATGTTAGGCAAGCTTGAACATGATGCATAATGACTGATGTGTTCTGAGATAAGTTTCTACTTATTTCTCTAGAAAACAAAGTTAAGCCCATGACCTTGAACATGAGAAAAAATTCTTTCGTTTAATTTTCTTGAAATTAGTTCAGCCTCGATCAGAATGCTTCCCTAACAGCCATCGATATTAGTACGTTGAACAGACAAAAGTGGTTTCAGAAACTTATAGATCTTAAAGATGAACAAGATAAAGGACGGTCACGTGCTCTTGACAGAACATTTGAAATGAAGTATTGATGAAACTCACAGTGAAACGCCCCACGATTTCTTTTGAACATGAAAAGTTTATGTTCAAATTTACGGGCTTATTCACTTTTAGGAGATAGTCCGGAACAAATTTTGGAATACAATTCCGGAGACGGCCATAATTTTTGAAAAGCCTAACGTTTCTCGTTGATTTAATAAGACTTTTTTGCGTAACCATCCAGTAGTTTTCTTTCACGAACCAATTAAATTGCGCCTCGAAAATGGCAGATTCATAGCTGACGTCTCGTGGTCGAGTACCAGGAAACATGAGAACCATGGGAAGACGCCTGCTCCCGTAATACTTGCTAGTAACGAAAGAAAAGGACATTTTTGGTCCTGCTCACTCACTGCCATGATTTTAAAACAAACTCATTTAGTTCACACAATAACGTAAATCATTCATTCTTAACTTTGAATCAGTTCAAGCCCGATTGTCAGTACCTTATATTTATTCTAAAATCCAGAAAAAATTAACGCTCACTCGATAACGAAAATTTCGCACATCACAAGTCATTAGACAAAAGGTTCGACAAGTCACTCCAACATGCGAAAAAAAGAACGGCAGCTTGAAAGGTACACTGATCATATTTTACACATGGTTGACACAATATTAGCCCTCTTCTACTCCGGTGTATGCAAGTATGTTTCCATACGGCGTGGAAGTAACCGTTTTACATGGGATGGGCAAAGGAAGCATCTTGGCTTTTCTTCCGAAGTCCAGCTCAGCTTCATGATATAATAATGGGTTTGACTAGCGCATTTACACAAGCTGCTGCTGCTGCCGTTAGTGCAGGAATATATGGCAGCCAAGCGCGCACAAAAGGAACAAACTCCCAATCGTCCCCCAACTCAGCGGACATTGTGCCTACTTAAGCCGGTGGTACTTCCGTAGACTTTAAAAAAAGCATTTAAAAAGTGGCAGTGAGTATATAAAAGAGTGAAAAAATTGAATATTTTCATTTCGAAGTATACAATCGAAAACATTTAGTAACGATTGCACGATACATCAATCAGATATACGACAAATTAATTTAGAAAGATAACTCTCTTACTACAAAGTAAAGTTATAAGAGATTTGACAAGCGATAAGGATTATGTGGTGAAACATACCGATATTTCTGAAGGACATTAATAGGAGAGACTTTACGAGCATCCTCTTTCCAATAAGACTCAACAATTCTTACCCCTGACATGAATTCAGCACTTACGCACCCTCAGAAAAGGAGCGAACTCTGCATCGCAAGCCCAATCTCTTTCAGCCTCTCTACTTTCATGAAGCTGCAAAATTCCCACAAGAGGTTTACTTTAGCTCCTGAATGGCTAAGAGAACCAAAATCTCAAGGCACCTCAGAAAGTCGGCCAGCATCCCACCAATGTGCGTGGTTTTTTGAGAAAAGCTATTCTTTTAAAAAAAATCTAAGAACTTTAGTTGGATGGGGCAGTTATCCACAAGCAGAATAGGGCAAAAATGCTACGTACTGTTTCATCAATTCCAAATAAACATTCAGGTTTTGAACTCTGCAAGCGATTTAGGGTTCAAAGTGTTACAAGTAAATATAATGGTAAATGAATTTAAATATCCAAATGTAACACTAGGTCGTACTAACATTACCTCATCAATAGCGATCATTTACAGCGGAGTATTAAACGTACTTCAACTTCAAATAACAACGGGATCAAGATAGTAATACACACCCTCACTTGAGAATGTCTTGAGAAAAAAGCAGTTTCACTCCAAGGAATCCTGTTCACAAGTGTACAAGCCTTTTAATGCCATATGCGCTGAGATACATCAACACCAAATTTTGCTGAATTGAAAAAACAACTAACCTCTAAATAAATGACAAATTTATTGCGATACAGCTTAAAACTACACTAAGTGAAAGAGCCAAGTCGTACACACGTCGCAAATAGAAGGTATATGCAATGAGAAATATAACTTGAATTAAAGTTATAAAAAATGCAATTCCACAATATTCGTAGAAAACCTAAGTAACATGTTATTAAACAAATACAAAAATGTAGCTAAAGCCCAAGTGAATACGCGATAAAAAACCTAGTATTTAAAACGAATTACGAAGCTACCAACAAGGCTTGATTGCAACAACGTTATAAAGTTAGTATCACTCAGCGTGAGACAGCGCGCAGGCGTATCCCCTCAGTCATCCAGTGGGTTAACGGTAGGCAGGAGGGATAAGCTAAGGCGTAATCAAAACCTTACATGAACTAGCGGACGCAAATTCACGTTTTATTCGGTACAATGCGAATAAAAGCGCCAAGAAGCCCTACTTAGGAGCTCATAAGTAGCTATAGTACCACGGCAATAGCACAAATCTGGTGAGAAGAAAAATGCAGCTACGCAAATATAGTGTCAAAAATAAGGAAGACCTTTACTGAACATCCATATCGTAAGTAATCAGAAGCTAGACGTCAGCGGATACGTTAGTTCCTGACTCGTAGTCAAGTGATCCATTTCGCTCGTATTTTTTATACATTGAGGCGCCTCAAAATCGACGCACTGCATTCTATTCCCAAATCCTAACGGGAAAATCCGTTTTAAATACACCACATACATGTATAGTACACCCACACACAATGCCAACATTGCTAAACCAGGTTGCCACGTAATTCATAACTTAAACCAATCAAAATGACTTTCCACCAATAAAATCAATCAAGCGAAAAAATTTCAACAATAAAATTCCTATTAAAATTTTTATGAACTTAAACGAATTCATCAGATTGATAAAGAGCAAAAAAACATTAAAAGCATTTTCACGAGTTATCCACAATGTTTCCTCAATCCTGGTTCTCCGATTATCACAGCCAAAAGATATGAATACTCATAATTATGACTCACACCTCATGTGTAAAGTGACGAACTTTCCTCAACTCGCGCAGCATGATACATTTTTTTAATTCAGAAGCGATTCATTAAATAAAACATTATACAGTATATCATACATAGGAGTGTAATCGCCGCAGCAGTGCGAAGAGCTTCGAATAGTCCGCCTCAATTTTTCAGTTCACTGAAAAATTTAAAAATAAAATTGACAGGTAAAGTATCGAAGATACGCAGGAGAGGTTTTTGGGAGATCTTTTTTTCAGGTAAAGACCGCACGAGAAAAGAAAGCGAAATTTAGAAAGGAATGATAGAACCTATTAATGTAACGATAAAAAAGCCACAGTGTCATTCAATCTTGACTAAGAGGAAAATAGCAAGAATAAACAAGGGTAGCTACCGAAATATAATACGACACGGACAGATGCCGTCAGAACGCCTTGCTATATATGTACTCGCGGATTGTGAATTATCTCATTTCATTTATCTTCCCTCAGCTGAGGGATACACGAAAAGGCAAAAAATTTTAAAGCCAGGAAAAGACAACGAATTGACCAATTCGAGAGAAACAATGTATTTGTTTAAAAAAATTTAAAAACGTAAAAAGTCAGAACTACAAAATCAAGCACAACTTTAAACACAGCAAAAGCAAAAACAAGAGGCCGTAGTTCCAATGGTCCTGAAAAAACGGCGATTTCAATCATGCTAGTAACGAAACATGGCCAATAAATGATCAACTGCGGAGAGCTTCAGGGTCACTCACATTAAATAAGCATTAGAAAAATCATCAACAGAAGCGATGAGAATGCTTGAAATTCATCAAGAATTTCGTGAGAAACACTTCTCTCAACAGCAAAATCGCTGAGTAATACACACAAAATAGCGTACTATTACGTGAGTAAATATTAAACTAAAAAACCCTCATGATTAGTGCAGACTAGTTCTATTCCTGACGCACGATGCTTTTGCAGGCATTTGAATTTGAACTACAACTAACCCAGAGAAGTAACTAAATGAACACCCAAAACTCAAAAACTCTAATATTAAAACTTCATTTTTCAGAATTTGAAGTACCAAGTAACTAGAAATTTTTCCCTAAAAACCTAAATATTATCAAAACTGTTCAATTGAGGATCGTTGCATACGGTTTAAAATTATATGCCCAATGATCAGCAGGTCTCAAGCTCATTTTACCAATCCTAGATAGTTGCCGTCATTTCTGAGAGGAAATTCGACGCAAAACCAAGCCCACTCAGCTTTTTCAAACTGACCGAAAAAAAGAGTATAACACTTAAATATTCATTGATACCTTGTACCCAAAACTCTGTCCACCTTTTCTAATCAACATACACAGGAAAACATGGTTCAAAGAAATTCGTTTGCCAACCAACATCATCCCACCTTTCCCCTGGCTTTTTGATACTTTAGTACAAAACGAATTTGTTTTTGATTAGAAAAAGATACTTGCTTCATCTCTTAAAAGTTTAAGGGTCAGTAAAGTAACTAAACCTTCAAAGCTGTTAATTGTCGGAACGAGTTTGAAAGAACAATGTGAAAGAGACACAGTGAATAAGTCTAAGTTCATAAGATTTTGAGCGACTCTTGCTTCATGGGTCTGGCATTGTCATTCCGGAGGAACACTCATATTCTCTTCACCACAAACGGCCGTCATTTCTGCCAAGTTCTTATGCGTCTTAGCTGTTGGCAGTAAACTTCAGCTATTATCGTCATGTAACAGTTCATAATGACCAATTTCAGGTCATTTGATACTTCTTGACTGTTAGCTGATCCTGTTCATTTGAAGGTAAAATTTATGAAACGATCTGCTTTATCATGTACAGTAATAACAATGCAATGAGATGAGATAGTACACGCGTTTTTACAGCGTTTTGGGACATTACATGGAACCCTTTAGAATTCTAGACTTCATCAAGAGTTATTTCGCTACGGATGGTACTATGTCTCGTTTTTGATGCCTCGTTCGGATCTATGATGGCTGAGTTTTGATCAACAATGGAGTACAGTTCCACAGAGTTTTGACATTTCGGCTATCCTCACAGTATTCTTTAGTAGATTGAAGTCACGCTTTCTGGAATACGAAAACAATCTCAGGCATATCCTTCAGTCCCCCACATCCCTCCCCTAACTTTTTCATCAAATTTTCTGCTGAACCTTCTATATTCCGGATCCGAAATTCAGAGGGCAAAAAAGTATATGCTCTCAAGTGAAATGTACATTCAGGCCTGTAAAAATTATTTCTTTCAACTATTATTTCATAACATGAGGGAAGAAATAATACTTTAGAGATTAAGATAGCTATTACACATAGAATTTTGGAACAATATTCTTGTAGATTAGATTATTATATTGTTTAGAGCACTCTACATACATTAAATGTAATTCAAAGAGCAAAAAGAAATCCGATTTAGTATGGACTTTAGAAAACGTGGAATTTACGCACAGGTGTGTTCCTGCACAAGATTTCCTGCTCATAGGAACAGCAAGAGGAAGAAAAGATTAAAAATAATTAGAAATTAAAGCATGAAAATGGAAAAAAATAGAGTAGGCACGAAAGCTCGAAGTCCCGAAAGTAATATTCTTATAACCAAGTCTTACGCTCAACCTTAAAACATACATAACAATTTCGTTTCAACCTGATGAAACCGAAGTGCTCACATAATTTAAAATGAGTACGAAATTACATCCGAAGACGATGCCAACTCAACTTAGTAATGATGGCAACAATCATTTTTGAACAGATTGTTGTACAGAAGTATGAATTATAAGACGAAAAAGAAAAAGAACTGAAGAATTTAAGTTAAAGAATATTAGTTGTGTAAATCAAAACTTGAAATGTAAAAAAGCAAACCTTATTGCCAAAAAAACAAAATAATTGTGACACCAAAAAAATATAGCAGAAGCACTCAACCGTCAACAGCAAAAGCTTGGTAAATTCCCGAATAATCACTACATCACAATGAGAGTAAAAACTCAAAAGAAAACGCTCTTAAATATGAAGGACTTTTGATTACTTTTATAAGTAAATCATGCGGAATATGGGATTTTTTATTAATTTTGACTCGCCCAGTTTTCATTAGATTCTCTTACTCGAATTTTAACTAAGTTTTGCGGCATAAGGAGGCACAGAATCCAAAGCTCGAACACCTGTAAGCCTATTCTACTCAGTTTCCAGAGCAATCCTTAAACCTGCAAGAAATATTTTTTCCCTATGACTCAGTACAGAAGAGTTATTGTAATAGAATGACTAGTCAAACTGATCGTAAAGTAAACATTGACACTTTAGGTATTCAACAGATTTGCTCCCAATGTAATATGGGCTCCCTATTGACTACCGAAAAGCACGGCCAACATGAACGTAAGTCGGTTTCAGCATTAAGAATTTCACGAATTTCTCTACCGTGAAGTTCCCCTTAAATAGAGTGGTCCCCACAAGGATAGTGTATGTGAAATATCTATTAAGCAAATATTAATTAAAGAAATAGATCAGAAAGGAAATAGAAGGTGAATGCATCAGTCGAGCAGAGAATACTAGTAAAAAATATAACACCTTCGTTATACATCAATGCAGTTATTTGGAATTTCGAACACCAAGAGAGGTATCGGAGTCTCTTCTCGCTCACGTTCGACATGAGTCATTCTGTTGATTTTTCAAATGCTTCGCAAAATAGGATTGAACTTATTTTCCAAACTTTAACATTCACTGTAATTTTTTCAAATTTCTGTTAACATTCAGACGAAGGGACAACTGGTAACTTTATCGCCCTTAGCGACACCCTTATTGTTTGTGGACTGGGCAGCAGTAAATCGGACCACATCCGAGTAAAGCACATTGCTACTTTCATCTATAGAAGCAAATTAGAACAAAAACAAAACAAAAAACTCAGTGTAGGAAACTTTTACCATGTCAGCTTCTAAAACAAGGCAAAGGTTGAAAAATCATTGAACAGTTCACTTGAGTACATTCGAGGACGATAACGGGACAACCCTAACTATAAAATGCTTTTATGGAAGATTAAACAAGAATAATGAATCAGCGCATCACGAATCAATTCATACCCTTCCAGGAAGGTGTTATTACTGCCACTAAAATGGCTACATGGAGTTCAATGGACAACATCTCAAATATTTCAAAATGATAACAGCTATACTAAAATATATTTGTATTTTACGTTAAAAAAATAATAAATAATAGTAATAACGAAGGAATCTTTTCTAGAATTAATCGCTTCTTTTAAAATTATTTTCCATAACGCTCCTGAGAGTGAACTCAAAATTTTACCATTATGGCGAAAACCATATTTTCCTTTTACCGAATGCTGGAAGTTTTTTGTTCTCAATGAACTGGTTCTTGTCGATAAAAGGAACATACTCGCTGAAGTCTGAAAAACTAGTACGTAAATTTCTTAGCATATATGAATACCTAGGTAGTCTTTGGCTTCTGAGTAACACTTGGATTAGCTTGCTATTGTTAATATAGAGTATTCAGCAAATAATCGTCTAAGAAGTAGGTAGGAAAAATTCTTCGTCTGATTCAATGAAGCTTAGCAGCTCGTTACTTCCACTCAACACATAAAGATGACATACGATTGCATTACTGGATGCCATCTAGAATATTTGGCGATGGAATCCCAACGAAGCATTTTAAATCGACTTGGTGAGCTTGACAAAAAAACAACTATAAACAGGTAAAAACTGTATCCACAGATTAGAAATTCATCTTCAACTTATACGAAGGCCGATGCCCACTACGTTAACTTCCTATAAAGATTGAAAGGGGAATGCTGAAACTATACGAAAGCGCAGAAGCTACAACGTCAATTGCCTCATGCGAAAAGATAGAGCACTAGGAACAAAATGTTCAAATACTTGGAAAGCACTACAGCTATAAAACGGAAGGAGCATAGGTATTTCTAAGCAATATAAGCAGGCTTCAGTCAAAACTAATCCCCACTCGGAAACTGACTGAACAATTTTCAAGTAACGAATATTTAAAAGTATTTTGATTTCTAAAATGATTTAAATAAGAGCTATATGAATTTTTTCTAGGCAATGCAAAAGCGAAAAATTGAAAAATAGGCCACGATATGTGTCACCCTAAGTAGTAAGGTGTGTATATATATGTATATCTAGCTTACATAATGAAAGCAAAAAGAACAAGTTTGAAATGATGAATGGGAGTCACTTGCATACTCTGAAAACTACGACGTAAGTGCAATTTCTTAATGATAAGATTTCTGCGGGTACCATTATGAAATATAATAGTTATAGAAATTATGAAATACATTAGTATGCTATGCTAATTTTCATTCGAATGACGAGTGTAAGACGTACCTTCCGAGCGCAGTATAATTCACTCAACGAACTACAACCAGTTACTCTGGAAAAAACAAAACAATCAACATCTTGTAATATTTTGAAAAACTAGAAAAGTCTTTATATTGAGATACAAATTTTACAACTGGTACCAAATATTTTGAAGGTTAAAGCCTTCTCCGCCTTCCATTACCTTGTTACGGTGGCTGAACAAAATTCTTAATGGACGGTGCTAGTCCACAACCTCTAAGCCGAAAACGAAAGGAACCAGACACTTACTGGATTATGAATAGGAAAATTTGTATTTATATTTTGACGATTTTATTCAGTACATCTGTACAATACGTTCATGTTCTCTTTAAGCATAGTTTCCAAACAGTGCTTTGATTGATTTTAGTCAAGTTCTTCAATATTGAATCCCCAGGTAACCATATTTAGCAGTTGATATTGTAAGTTTATATCGGTATTCGAAAACGTATTCAGGCTCATTCGTTTGCGTCCCGTCATGTTTCTCGCTGTTTACCATAGGGTAGGTTTTACGGCATTTTCATGACCTTCAACATAAAATTTCAGCAAAAAGTAAATTGCAACGAGCATCCTAAATGACCTCGTCTGACTGTCGTTCCAAGTCAAATTTCATATCAATCGTAAACTTAAGTAGGCGTGCAGGTGCAGACAACATCCTAAGGTGAATGTTCAGATTCGAGTTTTCTGGTTTTCAGAGTGTCGGGTGAAATGGTAGTGCGGCCTGTGGTCCCTGCTCTCATGGTGCTCAGTAGCAGACCTACCTGACCTAGATGATATACTGTACCTTTACTGGCACCAAGGTATAAAGCTACCACTAACAAAATAGTCCCTGGACTCCTAGCTAAAGAACTGCCACCAACTGCGCCAGAGCTTCATAATCATACGAAGCTGAAAAGCTGCCGTTTATTGGACAGTAGCCAAAACACAATAAAGCTAAGCTGCTGCCACTAGCTGGATAGTTATCACAACTCAATTACAGCTAGCCAACATTAACTAATGTATTTGGTTTGACAACCATTTCTGTTCAATGCACGTAGCTTTCATATTAATACTCGATGACAAAACGAATCTTAGTAGCAAGCGTTCCGAAAATTCGTAGAAAATTTCAGGTTGAACTCTAAAACTAGCCTCCGTAATTATTTGGAAGAATTGAACACGATACGTACGATCCGTATTCAAAAAGTATCCTACCAATATTTTTCATGCATAAACTAATGAAGCGAGGGAGAGGCGGGATTTGGTCTACACATGCGACTTTCTATTCTGTGAATCACCGGCAGCCAGTTGTAAAACAGTCGATTAGTAAGGAAGCGTGAGTGCGCGCACTTGTTTTTCGCTATCGGTAAATTGACAGGAAAACCGGAACAGCGCTACTGCATTGAATTTTACAAGATCCTAGTGATGCAAATATTATACAGCACAGTGTGTAAACCATCCGCACTCAATCGTGTTAGAGAGAATTTCTGGTTCTCTCCTCAGGAACGTCAACATTCGATCCATTCATTCCAATTTGAAAGAGTTAGGCCTCAGGAAAATCTCAACGAAGATATTAAAGCTCCTAACGATATAGCAGAAACAACTACGTTGGGAGGTGGCATAGAACATGCCAGAGGTAGTTAACATTGATCTTAACTTCCTCAACGTTCTTAATGTGATCCCTCTATGTTTTGCCAATTTGCGTAATAGAAAAACAGACATGCTTACGCCTTGCTGCCCATGGGCGGTCTACTTTAACGAGCAGCTTCTACACGAAGGCAAACCGTCAATGATCCACATTAGCACTGCCTACTCGAATGCCCCGAACTTGCTTGATTTGCATGCGCACGAAAAATTGCAGTCGGATAATTTTCGAACATCCTACGCAACTAAAAATAACAAACACTCTGGCAAGACGTGAGATTGCTTCTTTAAGTGAGGAAGACAAGAAAAATGTTTTAAAAACAATATATAACCATACAATTACAAATATACAACAGATTTTAGCATGTTCTACTCCTTGTGCAGCAAGGGACATGAGGTACGTTCGAGGGTCCCTACTTTTCAAGGTATATAGACGAATACATACACGACAACCCATATCTGCATGAATAACTTAGACAATATCATTCCGCTACAGTGCCACGTACCTACAGTAAATCTGTTCAGCGCACTACCTTGGAAGTGTGTTGGATAGTGGTCGCAGCTATCATCATTTTCGGCAGTAAAGATTTTACCTTTAGTATCGCCTTTCCAATACAAGTAAAAGAATGGTTAATACATCCGAAGGATTGGTAGCACTGCAGTGGTATATCCGAAATAGATTACACAACAATAAAGAGTAGCATTTTACTGGCATGCTACAATAAGATATTCTCTTCCACGAATGTGGAAGTAATGTGACGTTATTTCAATATAAAAGTAAAACATTTATACCTGAGGCTATGGAACTACACTGTGCCACCGAGCGAGCACCTGTTCCCTGCGACGAGATTGCACATTAAAGCATCCAATACTGTTGCACAATATATAGTTGAAGTTAGATGATAAATCACTGAAAATAGTTTCCATTGTGAAACCACCACCCAAAAGACTTCAAACCTGAGTTTTGGAAATGAAAGCCCAACGCACATGTTCAACATTATATTCTTTACACAAGAACAATGCAACTCTAAATGAAGGTAATCTCAGCGTAATATTGAAGTTTTATCTCGTATTCTCACTCGACTGGGAAGTGGTACTAAATCTTAATAAAGAAATGATTAAAAAAATAAGGACAACATTCAGCAACAGCGGTGGTTAGACGCTCAAAGCTCGTGAACTGTACATTACGAGAAGTTTAGCAGTGGCAGTACTTGTTCACTAATCTCTACACTTCATTGAATTCACACGCACACACATTTTGCTAACACAAACGTGACTGGTCCTTTTTTTTACATTTGTATGGTCCATTGAAAAGTTCACGCACACTTTTTGAAAAAAGACATCAAATTTAAATCGGAAAGTATGTGAAATTTCTCTCCAAGGGATATTTCCGAAGTGGCATTCAATCTATCCCATTTAAAACGTGAGCTTAATCTAAATTTATACAAGACATGAAAAGTACGTAGTATAAAGGTGCCACATATTATTTCTGATCCTCAAAACTTTTTGGTAGACAAAAAGCTGGATTAACTTTTGCAAACATTAGCAATCCCCTGTCAAGTTAGAGTTCGTCAGGTAACCAACTGTTCATCTCGTAAACAATGGGTCTAGTACTCGCCGATCTGCGGCGCCGGGAAGATGATGACGACAGAGGCAGGGCGGCCGGCACGACTCTACCACCAGTGGCCATGTTACCCGTGCCCCCTGCAGCAGGGTTAGCCCCAGCATCTGGAGCAGTGACGTGGGCCTGTTGCTGCTCATGGTACTGGTGAGAGGGCGCAGGATGAGCTGGGTGGTCGAGCAGGTCGCCCTGCGCCAACCTTCACTAGCTGCTCGTGCTTGCCATAGGGCTCATGGGAGACACGGGAGTGCTGCGATCTCTCAGACATCCGTTAATGGTCACCACCACCTTGCGCGGGCCGGCATCGTTCCGGTGCTCACACAACCAAATGCCCTGCAATGACGTACTTTTTACTCAAAGGATTAGATTAGGGTTTCAAAAAGCTCAATTTCAGATTCTTTTTTTGACTACCGTTTTTATGGACAAACAAGTGATTCGTCAGACACACCAGACAAACTAAACCAATTATTAAATTTTGGAAAGAATGACAAAAACGAGAAAAAAATAACCTAACATAAGATGTTTCATTTAAATCCCAACAAAATATTAGATACACATGGCTAATGTGAAATCCATCATGAGCATCTCGAAGTAGAAAAGAATCAAGAAATGGATCTATTTTCTCATGAGCTCGATACATTGGGCACTTACAAAGAAAGAGAAAAATCCTGATTCACAAGACTAAAGCTGAGGTCACTTGACACCTTCAAAATAAAAATGTATCAACTAGGCAACAGATGAAATGCTTCTGACACAAGTTGTAGTACTCCAACAGTACTGATGACTGATGACTAACAAAAGCGTACGCCTTCTTACCAAGAGAGAGGAGCTCAAGGTCCTTGCTAAGTACACACTAGTGTTGTAAGGTTATGTAGCTGATGATGGAGGGTAATTCCTTCCAGTAAATCCTGTCTGATAGATGACTTTTTACTAAAAATTTAGCTTCATAATACCTTCTGCATATATGATCAGTTTCATAATATTTTTAATATTGGTATCATTCGTTAGTTAAAAGCTCCCTACCCACACCATAGGCGATCTGAAGAGAACGAAAAGAAGGGAAAATTTAGTATTGACTTCAGAAAACGTGGAAACTATGCACAGGTGTGTTCCCACACAAGATCCCGGTTTATAAATATCCTAATAATCCCGGTATATATCTTGATCCCGATTCTTCGTCATTCATTTGATTGTAAACCCGTATCTAATGTAAATTACTTGTGATAAACGTTTCAAAATTCCCTGCGCATATGAACAGTAAGTTAAAAATGAAGAGGAAGAAAGGACAGAGAATAATCGGCGAAGAATGAATGAAAATAGAAAGAAGCAGAGTGGGCACGAAAGAGAAGTTCTGAAGCACTAGCTATAGCTGGGGCAATTTCAAAGTGCCCCTCCCTCCCTCCCTCTCTGAGGACGCCAGTCCCCAAAGGATAGGCAAACCAAACCAGCTTCACCCTATTGCCTATGGCCTATCCTGTTTTCCTGTACGGTATACTACCTCATCTTCTTGGTAAGTAGTAGTAGCAGTAGTAGTAGTAGTAGCAGTAGTAGTAGTGATAGTAGTAGTAGTAGTAGTAATAATGGTATACAATGTGCAAGGGCCATTTGAAGACAATCTTAGTATGATCAATAAACAATAACGTTTTAGCAAAATATGTACGTATATGAATAAAATTTTCACAAATATCCTTGATCATACTTCCCACCAAATTACTCTATAAAACCACCTTTGGCTACAACGACTGTTTTTATGCGAGTCGCAAACCGTCGACAAGCTGAAATTAGGTGGGTCTTAATTATTTGTTACAACACCTGGACAATGGCGGCTTACAGTATGGTACAATGAGGATATCGATTAGTATTTCTTTCAACAATGTTCTACACCTAATAGTCCATAAGATTTAGATCTGGCGAGTTTGGGGCTACAAACTGGGGATCACATCATAGTACCAAATTTGGGTTATTATGGTTTTGTAAGAAAGTGCTAAATTTTGCTGAAAAACGTATGGCCTTTCATTGGATACTTCTCTCTATCCAGAGCTTAACAACTGTTCCTAGAACATCAATGTATACAGCAACATTAACCATGCATGAGTCCAGCAGCATGAACCCGGTAAAACCCGCAATACCCCGTGAAAAAATGTAAGGCAGTATGACATGACATGCACTACTCACAACTCTTACAGCCATCATACGAGGGTTATTCATAAAATAACTTCTGCTTTACAAAACTTTAGACAGAGAACTTACAACACTTTTGAAAGTACACACTCAAGTTTATTACTCCACATAGTTTGGAATGTCACATTCAGGCCATTGTCGTAGAGTTTAACGTGCTTTGAAATTCTGAAATCGTAGAATTCAGCCACTTGCGAATAAAGCCTACCTCAACTCTTTGTCATCGCTGCAGCTTAAGTGGGCACAGCTCCCACTGCCATAATTGAAGCTTTGTTTCTGCATTCACACACCGCAAACAAGTCTCACCTCATCTTACAAGCTGATCGAGAAAAGCAAGGCCTTCTCTTTCGCAACCCTCAAACAGGACAGTGCTGCCCCCATCTACTGGACCTCGTTTCTCAGACCAAGAGTTTATGCACATATCTGGAAGAGAATTTCTGGTAGCCCAAATCTTTGGTCATCAATTTGTACAGAAAAGTACAACTGATCTGTGGAAAATCCTCACTAAGCTCCGAGATGATGAACCTGCAGTTTGCTTCAACCCTCTCGTCAACCAAACGAATCGGATTTCATTCATGATACCTGGTCGGGCACTTTTCACTTTTCATGGATATTCGGTCGCCCATTTTTGAACACACTGGACCATTGTCTTACACCACCTTCCCTCATTACGTCTGGCCCACAAACGTAAAAGTTCGCAATAGATTTCACTAGCTTTACAGATTTTCACCACAAATTTTATTACAGAACGGCTAACTATTTCATAAAATTTAAAAACATCTTTATCAGAAAAAGTAACCTTGATGTACCGTACCTGCCAGGTACCAAGATGCAGCTTTCCTTCAGAGATCGGAACAGTAAGCGAGGACCCAATGAAGCACGCCTTCACATGAGCTGGCTGCACAACATATCAGAATAGCAAACTGAGAACCTGCACTACAGCTACAATTTCTCTAGTGAAGTTAATCTCATCCATGAAGTGAAACAAAATTATTAACAAAATTATTAACAAAACTTTCCTGTAACTTGCATACCTGAGTGTAACCTTAAGCCTTTTTTGTTATTAATCGTTGATGTGTTGTAAATTGAATGCTTTCATTTCTACATAGATTGCCCTAGAAGCCTTGTAGCTTATTCGGGCTCACATGTGGTATACATCCTGATCCCGGTTCTTCGTCATTCCTCATTCGATTGTAAACCTGTATTTGATGTAAATTATTTGTGGTAAATAATTGTTTCTTTCAATTGAAACAACAAATGCTTTATATCAAATATAAAGTGAAGGAGAAATTAATAAACATTAATGAAATATTTACAAAAAACATTTCATAATTTAGAATAGGCTTTGAGCAAAAGCACAGAGGTGATGCATTAAGAACATTTAAATAGATACGAACTTTGAGTTTATAGGAAAAAAAATTTGAGGTATTATTTAGATGTAACAATGCCTGATCTCTCGCACATGAACAAAAACGAAATATATCAAGAAAAACTTATAAAAACTATATGTAGCTATAAAAAATAATAATACTAACATAGAAACTTTTCCCATGGTTGGGATGGTATAAAATACAAAATCTTACCATATCATCAGGGCCCTCACATGAGTGACGATAGGGCATTCCCTGCACAAAAAAAAACATGATTAGCATAAGCAACGAGTCTAGCTCTTGAATCCTCTCAAAAAACAACACAGCGGCCTTTCATTTTTTGCATATTGAGCTTTCAGAGATATTTATTCAGGTACTTCAATTTGTAAATTGTTCTTTACTTTCATTACAATGAACAATCTGACAAACATGTGTCCATGCACTAGCACTATACTTTCATTACCAATACAAAAGTTTCTCTCTCCATAACAATCAATTTTTTTCTATTATTCATGACTGAAATTCTCATACTGTGTAGTACATGCCAGGTATATTAGACAATACAATGAGTAAATACGTATGTATACACAATCAAAAAGAGAATAATCTAGTGCTTCTCTTCCACCTTTGATTACTCCAATTGACCAGCAGTCAAATTGCTCAGTTTTTAATGATTCTTGTGCAGTTGGTCTCTGAATCCTATTTTTACACATCCACTAAAAGTTAGAGTACCATACTTTATGATCAAACACTTGAAGAAGCCCATGGCTGAACTGAGCATAACAATAAAACTTTACCAGAGAGAGAGAGCTGAATGACCTCTAAAATTGTACTACACCTCTCATAATTGGCTACTATCCTCACTTGGAGATAATACAAAGGTGAACTAACAAAGCGCAGGGATGCTTTTCAATACCAAATAAGTTAGTCAACTGTCCTGGATTTTCTTGCCCTACACACCTCAATAGTGCTCCTCAACTGATGGGATTTTAACAGGAAGGATATTAACTAAAATAGCAGCAAATTACTACTACAGAAAAACAAAAAAATTATCCCTATGTACTCATACACGGTTACTGAGGCAGTTATCCATCATTGATGATTTAACATATGAAGAGAAGGAGGTAGCCTTCTAATACTAGGTTCAATGGCTATATTGTCAGCTCTTTGTACTTCACATTGGATACAGCAACCCCCTATTTTTGACCAAAAATGTGCAAAACGCTACCCAAGTCATTTCTATAAATGCTTATAACTTGCCATTTACTTCAAACGTCAAGTACAACTTGAACCATCACCACAAAACACTTCAATAGTTTAAGCTTAAGAGGCCACATAAAATATGCAGAAGCTGTTGAACTAACTTCACAAATCAAACAGAGAAAATAAAACCAGATAACAAAAATTGTATCAAGTAACAACTTACGACTCTGAAAAAGATGAACACAGATGAAACATTTTTCAGAAACATGGTTAATAATACCGCTGACATTAAAAATAGCATGAACTCAAATGATCACTTGCATTATCTCACTTCTTTAACTGTAATTGTAAGCCATTTTTTTTCTCCCCACTGCTATCTAATATTGAAGTAGTAAACTGTATTAGTGCATTGAGGAGCAAGTCAAGTGAAATTAAAACATTTACCAGAGGTTTCAAAAAAAGCTGGCAACTTTGGTTCACCTGACAATTCCCCCTACTCTGGCTGATACTTAAATAAATTATTTCCAACAGAAATATTTCTAAACACTGACAATTGCAGAAGTAACTACAATTTTCAAAATTTACCATGAACAGAATAATTAAACGCCAATCTTCATTCTATCAATTTTTGGTAAACCTACTTAAAAAAATGGTGCACAACAAATCACACTTTTAAGTTGAACAAAATTTAAACAATCAACAAATAATTTGGTTCTTGGTCTCAGAGGTCAACAACTCAAGCCATTTGATCATCTCCAAAATTTGCACTTGAACACTGACAAGGATATCCAAATGTCTATCTAGTATAATACTAGAACACTGGTCTTTTTGCTTGTTTGCTTACTTGAAACAGTGCACATGTTTGTCTGTCAAATCAGAGATAATCAAAATTCATACTCTTCATTTAATCCTGTATTGTGGATACCGACTTAACTGCATAAGATATATTTCTGGATACGGTTTTAGTTTGATCAATTTTATTTGACCCAGCGGGTCGTGAGTAGTTTAGCTTAAATATTAAAACTCTGGTCGTCTTAGTACAGTAGGCCATGCTTACACTTTCTGCGTATCACAGTACCCTTTCATTGAGAATCTCTCCTAACAATATTGAAGAATCAACTGATGAAATAAATTAAGAACTAGAAAAAGTCTATGCAGCTAAAAGCAAATAAAATTTGCATCAATTTTAAAGCAAAATGAAGTACATTCTTTTCCCATACAGAAAAAAATTCAGCCCTCACAAATAACGATGGAAAATGGAATAATAGAACATACTGATCACTCAAAGTTTCTGGGAATAATACTTGACAAGCATTTGACTTTCTGCAAACATACATCAAGCATCTGTAAAAAACTTTTGATATCAATTGGTGTACTGTATGAAGTAAGAAATATAATGCCAACTGATGTGCTAGAAATCTTGTATCACACACTTATTCACCCATTTCTTCAACATGGAGTAAAAGTATGGTATGGGACCGATAAAAACAAGAAACAAAGTTTTTACCAATCAGAAAAAAGCAATAAGAGCTATTGCGCACCTGGACTATAATGAGAACAGTAACAACTCTTTTAAAGCACGGGAATTCTGAAATTGCCCAACCTTTATCTCTTTGTCCGTGAATTTCATGTTCAAAACCACTAGAACATGCAGTGATCCAAATTTCCATAAAAAATTTCAGCCTCACGCACCAAATCCCATCATTGCATTCTCTTAGCAGGCACTAAATTTTGCAATGCCATTCCTCCAAACATACAGCAAAATAAATCATTTAGATTATTGAAGGCTAATTTTGAGGCTTACCCTCTTTCACTGTATTGAAAGAATATGCTTAAATCTGTGTATGTAGATCGATGAGGATATATGTTGAAATAGGTATATGTATGTAGAACTTTGCTTGATTACTATGTTTTTGTACCCTAATGTGTAATTTAAAGATACTTCTCTTGTTTTAGTGAAGTATACATACATTCATGAACATTAACCTATGTGGATATATGCTTGCTTACATATGTGTATGTATTATCTCAATAACAAATATTTATGCTTAGGGCTGTTCTTGCCTAAATTGCTAAATTCATATTATGCTTTTATCATAATCTTTGATTTTAAACAACTTATTCAGTTAATGTAACTTGCATAGCTGTGTGTAACTTCAAGATTTTTTCTTTCATTAATATTGATGTGCTGTAATTGAACACCATTTTGATATAGGTAGCCCTAAAAGCCTTGTAGCTTATACAGGCCCACATGTGGTATATATCCTGATTCCAGTACATCATTTCTCATTCGATTGTTAAACTATGTCTGATGTAAATTACTTGTGGTAAATGAATGTTCCAAAATATTGTGCTAAAAAGTCACTCATAGTTTTGAGAACTAAGAGCAAGAAGAAACCTGCTTCACAATGTAATGTTGTGAGTGGAATCAGCTGGTGATATTCTGGCAACAGTCATGTCAGAATCTTCAAATAATTTCCTGAAATTGCAATCTGAGCATTATGGCCCTTCTAAGTTCCAAAAAATATTCCTTTGTAGGGTTTGCATCTTCTTTCTAGCTACAAAAAACATTAAATTATATGTGTGTGTATATATATATATATATAGATATATATATCAATAAAACCTGTTTTATTGTTGACAGTCTTGACTCTACTGATGTTAACCGGAATTCTGCTGTGGTCCTACGGTCGCATCATCTGTATCTGTTTTTGATGTTAATACAGTAGAATTACAGGTAAGGAGTCCGAGTCTGACTTTTTGGAATGCAAGAGTTAGACCTCATCCCTTCCAACTCCACAACCCTGATAATCGGTTCAGGTTGGGTATCAAGAATAAACCTGAATTACAGACATACAAGCCAGTAAATCAGGTGAGTCAAAATGACCAACCACAAAAAAATGTTCTGATGCAAATAATCATTATCAATGAAGATAAATTAAAATAAATCAAAACAATGAAGAACTTACCTCAGGCACTATTTTATTGAGCATCATCTCCATATCATCACGAACATAAGGGTCCCAGTTCTCATTCAAGGCCAGACTGGCAGATGTGTGAAGAACTGAAAAAAAAACATAACTAGTGTTAGCATATATATCTTATTATATCTTATTTATAAGAGCATTAAATGTACACCCTGAATTAGAAAATCTAAGATTGAACAGGTATACTTAGTGGAGCAAAATTGTACCAATTCCTACAGAAATTAGCAAACAACAAGTAGATAGTCTAAAAATGTGTGCAACACTTGCACAGCATGTCAAAGATTACATCATATTAGCTTGTGAATACTAAAATCTGAGACAATTTAGCTTTCATAGAGAATTTTTTTTATTTTGACAGAAGTAAGCCATTTTGGAATGGCAAATAGAGGCTATGTCATTGGTCAAGCTAAGGGAGACCTATTAAAAGAAGCAGAAAAATTTTCTGGTGATGAAAATGATGGAACTGCATTTGCACTGTTAAGAGCGTCTAATGACAACGGACAACCCATCCAGTACATGTAGTAATTCAAGGCAAAATTGTGGTCGGAAGAAAATTCTAAATGGTATGGACTGCCACCATGAGTCTGAAAAATGTTGACCAGAATTATTGTGCAACAATGATGGAACTACTGACAAACATCAATCCATGCAATGGATAGGCAAAGCCAAATGGCTCAAACAATTGATAATTCCTGTTCACATGACCACTCATTTATACTCGGCCAAAGCGCATGCATGTTGAAATGTAGTGACGTGCCATGTGGTTGGCTGAAACACTATTTTGTCTTTTTTTAAAGTAACTACTCTTGTTGTTGTGTTCAAACATCTCAAGAAGCCAGTATGCAAGGAAAAATACATGAAGGATATGTCATGTTCCTTGGGCTGTTTCAATCAGGGTTGCAGAGTCTAAAAGTATGAAGTCCAACTTTGACTCCTAGGACTTTGAAAATTCCAAGTCTGAATCCTAAAATTCCAAAACATCCAACTCCTTACCATTTACTTGACAATATTATGTACTGGTTTTTAATATTGGTCCATAGCCTATAATGTAGACCAACATATTCCTTCACCTGAAGCATACATCATTAATATTTTCATATCAGAACTATCAAATATGAGATACTACAATTTGTAAGAAATCTAATTTTGAGGATAAAAAAAAAGCTCCAATGTGATTACAAATATTGAAATCACTACAACACAGACATTTTAGATGTTAAGAAATCTATCTTCAATGTCAAAAAGAGCAGTTATGAAATAAAATTCTAGAAAAAAATATACATGGACATGAAACACACAAGAATATACCATGATTCCAAAAACTTTCAGCCTCATAAAAATGAATTTAATGCACATCAACTAGTCCCAATGGACAACAATAGTAAATGATTTCAAGATGGAATTGAAAAGTATCTTTGATTCTAAAATATGAATGTCAGCTATTGCATAAGCAAAATTTAAATTATAAAATTTGTTGTTTAAATAGATGGTCTATTGTCAAATTATGTTCAACAGAAGAGGCAAACAGTTTTGCAAGGCTTTTTCTTGTTTGGGTGGAGATTTTATGCTGAGCACATTTGACCAGTAATTGGAGACCAGCATTTTCAACGTAAGATTGCTTGCAGCAGTCACACATATACTTGAACATGACACTGCTGCACATCAACATGTCAGGAGCTTCCCTCTCATTGAAGAAGGAAGCTATGTTCATATTATGATGGAAGAATATATGTGCATTCATTTGAGGGAAATATTTTAAGATAACAGAAAAAAATATTATTGCAATTGAGATGGAAAAAAAATTGCAACATGTAGTTCAACCATTTTATGCATGTGCTCCTTTTCAACTATATCTTCAATACAAAATTTCTTTTAATCAACATTTCCCATGGAACAGGGTTGCATTAGAGCAATATAGAACTTTACAACGATTATTCAACAGTATCTTATCAAGAATCTTGCTCGAATTAAAGTTTGTTGAAAATGAGCCCATGCTCAAAACATTTTATCTAAATGTTATAACATTTTTTCATTGCTATCTCAGTTCTAGTGCACTTGCTATGTAAAATGAATATACCTAAAAACTATTCTGTTCTTTGAGAACCAAATGAGAGTTTGATGTATAACCATAATTTAGTGGCACTAGGGGAAATAATTTCCTTACTCTCATTCTCATTGGCTACAGTTATACTTCCAAATCAGTTTCATTGACCCTTAAACCAACAAAATGCAACAATAACTCTTCCCTTATGCAGAAATATTTCCCTCTGATATATGCATGCACATTTTTTTCCAGTAATATGAACATATGTTCCTTTTAAAAAAAAGCTCGTAACAAGTTGATGTGCAGCATGTCCGAACCACATCACACGCTTTTGCTGCAAGCAATCTTATACTGAAAGCCCTGCTCTCTAATTATTTACATAATGCACTCAGCATAAACAAGTCTCCATCAGGGCATAACTAAAATTTACACGACTGTCAATTTTATCTATTAGAGAGCATTACTTAGGCAAAGACTACTCAATTCAGCATCCAAATTTTTCAATTTCAAATTTTGCTCATGCAATAGTTGACATCTGTATTTTAGAAATCTCTACATTTTCTAATTTTTACACAAGATTTTCAAATTTGGTACCCTATTCTCAATAAATCCATTTTCATAAGGTTTAAAGGTTAGTGGCATCTTGATGTTCATATTTTTATTGTATATCTTTTAGAGCACTCTCAGTTTTGAATTTTCTAAAAATTTATTCAAAAACCATTTACTTTTCTATATACTTAAGATGGATTTATTGCTTATAATCCAAAAGGTCTGAGTTATTTAAAAATTTGTGATTACATTGGTACTTTTTAGCCTTGGAACCAATACATGTATGAATTCATAGCTTATTTATTATACGAGTGCAGATTACTATGAGTGAAGTCCCTGGGAGAAATGAAGGTTAGAATGAAAAACAGTTCATTGCTTTTTGGTTGCTCAATGGTCGACTGTACTGCATTAGATTGTTGCTAGTTATTTCTAAGTTAGCTGTCTACAAGAGCACTGCATTGTGCACAGGCAGCCCGTCATGCTCGAGCTATCATCAAATGCAACTGTGCAGGTGGCTGGGGGTGCAAGCGACAGCACCCCGGTGGGGCAAGAGCATGAAGGCACAAACACCTCCAAGTAATTCCTAGTAAGATGTGTTCCAAACCTCGAAATCAAAAATAGGATGATGGTTTATGAGCTCGTATCAAGAAATAAAGCATCTAGCATGGCTAACCTTGCTTGTGGTGCAGGAGTGCAACCCTTGATTGTGAAAGCCAAATGCAATTATGGGCAAAAAAGAAGTTCTTTGAAAAATCACTCTTTGCACACAACAACAGCACAGATTTGGTAGGGTACGGTAATGGGGGGCATTCTAGGGGCTCCCCCCAAACCTCTTACCTCCTCGTGACACTTGCGATGCAGCGCTAACATACGGCAAGTACCACTATGTGTAGTTATGCACACTTATTTTACCAGCTAATGTTATATTTTTTACAGGCAATTGATTTAGAGCAATAAAAATGACAATTAATAGTGTAATTGTTCATCCTGAACAGGTTTATTTTCTAACTTTGAAGACAATTTATTCACATTTTAGCCTACAACAAAAATTTTACATTTGATACAGAATTTTAATGCTAAACACAAATGGCTGGCAGTTTGGATTTTAGAAATCACAGTTAATCTAATCAAATGAAATAATAATATGTAAATTATTTCTGATTAGGTAAAGCTTGTTTAAAACATTCTTTTTCTGTTGTTCCAAAATATTCCTCTAACTTTTACAACTTCCAGGTCAATTTTATCCAATATAACTAACTTTAATGTTCTAATGAAATAATTCTGGACAGTAAAATAAATTTTAAAAATTGAAAAATATCAAATTTTCTTTTAAATTATTTATTTTCTATTGAGACATCATTTAAATTTTACTTCAAGACCAGCAACACAAATACTGGTAACACAAGACATTTTCTGCTTTTCAAAATGATGATGCACAAAGGTTAACTAGGTTAATCAAAGTAAGGTAGATTTGGAAAGGTTAAGGGAGCTGTGAAAAGGTTAGAAAAGATTCTTCTACATAAACATAGAGCAGCACAATCGCATCAAGTAATCTGCTATACAATCCTCATTATCTCAAAAATACATTAATTTGTGTCATGTTTGATGTTCTTATTTGTAATAAATGGATAAAAATACACTAGAAAAGTTACATCTATTACAGTTTTGTGAAGATAATTCTAATATAAAAATTAACCAAAGAATCAAACAAAGTGACGTGAACAAAACCTGTTTATTTCATCATGTTACGTAAGTGTGCCAATTTTTTCATCAATCTGTCCTAAAGGAATTTTTTTATATCAAATGGTCCTTTTAACGCAATAGTCTTACTGCTCTTGGTTTGGGCAAGAAGTACTACAGCTCTCAGCTCAGGCTTCAAATTTTAGAGTAACCATAGGGTGCTCCCTTTTAAAAAAGAAGCTTAAACTGCACATTTCTCACATCACTTGTTTTTCAGAAAATGTAAGGCATGTAATGTTCAATGGTGAACCACACTTAAATTAAAAAATCAACTGTACCATTACCAATGCCCAATGTAGGACGTGAATTTGAAGTAAATATTAACCCTCAGCTCTTAAACACTGGATAATAAAAGGTCTTGTAATGCATCATGATAAATTTTCCTGCAAAATAGACTAACAATATAAACTACGAATTTACTATTCAACAGTAACAAATTGAGCAAGTAGGTAAATAATCTATGAAATAGATTAAATTACCTTTGAGTCATACCAAGATTTGAAAGCTTAAACCAATGAAGTTCAAAATTCAAGTTTTTAAAGATTAGTTTTCAGCTTTAGCAGCATACTTCAAGATGTTATGTGGATCATGTAAAATATATATATATTTGATGAAGATAATCAACAGAAGCATTGAAACACCAGCACATCAGCAAGTTAAATCTTACTTTGAATATGCACCAATCCAACGGCGAATTGTCTGAGCTCAGGAACCTCTTTAATTATTTCATCAGTTACAAGATGAATGCCTCTGTGCTGCGGTCGCAGCTTTACTTTTCTTTGAAACCACGCAGAGCCTATTTGAATACCTCTACTCGATGATGCCATGTTCTTCTTCACCATTAGATAGCGTTCTTAATAGACTGACTTTCAAACCTTTACTTCCCAACTTTATCGACAATGCAATAAAGTCCTTAACCGGTAACGACCTACATCTATACAATAGTGTACAGCACTGTTGTTACTGATTTTGACAACAGTGACCAAAGATGGCGTTGCTGTCTCTGATATACGGACGACGATCGGTGTGCGCAAATATTAGGTCATGACTTTTATCACTTCCATAGACATTATTTACCTTAAATAATACGACAGTAATCAAAATAGTAATTATTTGCAATTGTATTGTTTTTTATGAGTGCTTGAAGCTCATTCATATTAGTTAAAGTTTTTTTATGCAATTTTCCCCCCAACTCCCACGAGTTTCCACTTCCCAACTTTGAACCGGAGATCCGAATCTGGACACCGTGTCGGCCCGCATCAGAGTATCACTCTTGCGCGTCGGCGAAAAATCTCAGAATGGGCTTCAGTTGGAAGCACTTTTAAGTGTCTAAATCCAATAGGAGAGAAATGAGAGCCTAGTGCAAATGAAGGACCTTTCTTCGCTCCACGAGGGGTGAAAGAATATTCAAATTTTATCTGACATTCTATAAAATGTCATTAGATAGAGTTTGAAAATAATTTGAAGTCTGACCCTCATTACTTAGAACCTGATATAGGTCTGAAAACCGTAATTAGCGTCATTACCCTGACATGTTAGCGTTACTATATTGAACACATATTACCAACTCATAAACCGCTGAGTCAAAAATGACGTTTTACTTTTTTGCGTGTACACATCTTTCTTAAACTAGCGCACACTACACAATGTGAAATGCTAGGGGCAATTTTAGCAACTAATTGTCAAGTAAGGAATATTAAAGGTAGAACCGTAATATTTTTCTTATGATACACCCCTATTTTGAATTATCGATGCCCAGAGCTGGGCAGTATCTAGATACTTTTTGCATCTTTTTTGTATCTAAATGCTGTATTTAGATACTTTTCAAATGTTATATCTAAATGTAGTATCTAGATACTTTTTGCCTGTATCTAGATACAAGTACCTAGATACTTTTTTAGATAATATTAAATTATACCTATTATTTTTAATATACATGAAATATTGTAAATACATTAATGGTGCATAAAATAATGATAACGCCGATAACTTAGCGAACAAGAGATGGTAACCCTGAACATCTTCTGTCACGTTGACTGCTAACTTGCAGACAGTTGCAGTGTACACTCAGTGCTTCATTATCTTCCGTGAGAGAGGGTTGCGTGTGGCGTGACTGGCGTCCTACAGAGTGTGTTTCGTGTGTTTCTCTTTCAATGGATAAGTTTCTCAATAAATGTTCTAAAACTGCTGACAGTGATGTCCAAAATGAGGTTAAAAGTGGTAAAGATACACCATGTTCGTCATCAATATCTCCAAGTGCTTCCACGAATAGGGGANCTTTCAATGGACAAGTTTCTCAAAAGTTCTAAAACTGCAGACAGTGATGTTAAAAATGAGGCTAAAAGTGGTAAAGATACACTATGTTCGTCATCAATATCTCCCAGTGCTTCCACGAATAGGGGAAAAAGACAGTTACACCATCCACTGTTAGATGGCGTATTTTTCCATAATTTCTGAGGATAGACTAAAGATAAAAGCACAGTGTACTGATTGCTGTTCTGTCTTATCGTGTAATTCAAACGGAAATACAAAACCTACGTGTCCACTTGAAGGTAAGTTCATTATGATTTATGAAATGCTTATGTTGTAAGTGTGTAACTAGATGAACTCGAGTTCTTTTTTNACGTGTCCACTTGAAGGTAAGTTTATTATGATTTATGAAATATTTATGTTGTAAGTATGTAACTAGATGAACTCAAGTTCTTTTTTATTGTGGTATAGTTATAGGCCTATTACTTTTTTTTGTATCAGTCGGGTGCTACGTTTATTTTGAATTTGCGATAAAGTTAGGTACTTTAAGAATGCCAACAGTAGGCTTATTTTTTTCCCTTACTTAAATAAGATTTAGCACTAATGGCATATTAAATTTGATTAAATCCTAAATATTTTATATAGCTAGAAGCTATTTGATTGAATATGAAGTAACCATTTAAATTCTTCAGTTTATACCTAATTGACAAGAAAGTTTTAAGCCTTTATTAACAATAAAGCAATGAATTTTCACCATGGCAGACAGACTGAAAGTTGTCTTTATAACACTGCATATCTATATAACTAGTTATGACTTCTGAGTTATTTTTAGTTGCTAGTATTTGGCATAGTAATTGTCGAGAGTGTCAAAAATAATGTAAAGTATTATTTTACAGAAAAAACATTCAGGTTCAGTGCTTCGCCAAACTAAAATTGAATTTCTTTGTGAATTTGTAGAGGTTGTTAAGCCATTAGCATGCGCTCCCGATCGGTTGCTAGGATAAAACAACTCATTTTATGGCGAACTCATACCTGCATTGCTAAACGTGGAGAGCAAGCTCTAATCAATTAAGTCAAAGGGGTGTTTTAAGTACTGCACACCGCNTGCTTCATTCAAAGTCCGCAAATGTGACCCAGGTTCATTTAGACACTTTGGTTTCTAAATTCATTATTAAACAAATAGTCCTAGTAATTAGATCATTAAGTACATCTTAACACATTTCCAAAATCTGGTGGTCAGAGGATTGAAAGTAAAGTCTTTCTATTTTGATGATGTCAAATGAATTTTGACGATTTTAAATTCCAAATGAAAGTCTCAAAAAGATATTTTTTCTCTCGTATACCGATTTTATCCCCGGTGAAAACACCTACTTAAGTTTCATAAAAATGAAAATGTTTGTGTTGAATTTAGTTAAATTTGAATAAAAAACATGCAAACAATGAATCCAAAGACTCGTTAACATGTCGGTACATACCACAATGTATGTATACTCAAGCATTTTGATCCTAATGTGTGTTAGATTTTCAAGGTTAGAATCCAACGTTGAATTCTATTTTAAACTTGAGAAACGTAAGCCTCGAACTGTTTCGAGTTTCCTGCGCATGAAAACTTAAATCTAGCTAATGGTTAGCAAATTGCACACCTCTGGACATGGAAATTGTAAGCTGTTTGTAGGATTGTATCAATTTGTCCCTACTTACATTTCAATACATCAACGTCGTAGAAAAGTGCACTAATGTGTCGTGACTCGAAGTTGAAATTTATCTTAACAAGAAAGTACGGTAAGCACGTTTGATTAACGACGAGTAAAATTATCTTCGTTTTTTTCAGTCTCAGCCATTTCGTTTCAAAGATGTGCTCAACAAGGATCGCAAGAGCAGTCGCGTTGCTCTCTGGACCAAACTCTCTGTTGAGAACTTGCAAAAAAGGCACGAGAAGGCGGAGCAAAAAGTGAACGATGATTATTGTGCAACAAACCAGTTAGCCATGACAAACCAAATGGTTTTCATGAAGTACAAGGACCTCTTACTAAAAGTGAGTCTTTATGTTACATTCACCACGTTGTAAAATGTATTTTTTACTTTCACATGTCATTAAATAATCTGATACCTGGCCCACCCTGTGTAAATTTTCATTAACTGAATGAACACACATCAACCATTCTTCTCACTCAGTCCTGGTTTTATGTTATACACCCTTCTAATATGTTGTAGACGTATTACATGTTATTATTCACATAGATTAGATTTATACTGCCTATGTTTACTACCACCTTGCTTTCATTTCTATCTACTGTTTGATCATTTCACTGAGGCAAATTCTCTATTTTTTATCCAAAAATTCGATAAGATTATTTTTGCTTTCATTGGCAATGATTCACCTCGAAAATATTCAGTTAGACACAAATAGGAAAAGCTTGACTCTTGATGCATGAATTATAGGCATTGCAGTTACAAGGTGAAGTGGATTCAGAATTGTTTTCTGTCAAGTGTTTAAATTCGAATAATCAAATTCATGAAGTTACACACGATGAATTGCAAATATCTTCATTTATTATTAAATTTAAACATGCCAATACGCTACAGCATTGGATAAAAGTGTCGATAATCGGAACATACTGGGTAACCTGGATTTTGATCTCTGTAGGTCGACGTGTAAAAGCTGCAGTCGTCATGTTTTCTGTACGCTAACTCTCTGGGCACTAGTGAATAGGGTAGAGGGTATAAATGACTGATTCGTGGTAGGGGTACCAGCCCTGTTTAGCTGCCAACAATGAGTCGCCGCACTAAGCGTCAGTTATGCAAACCTATCTTTTTATTTCAATGACTTCTATCAGTAGTAAGTAATGCATTTGGTAGCGGTTCTCGGCCGAGAAACAGATCACGCGGTGATCTAACGATACTCCGAGGGGAAATAAAACTCA
>VOMN01025231.1:0-12267 GCA_014899125.1 Orchestia grillus
AGTTATTTTAACTTGAACTTCAGATATTTTAACTTGAAGCTTAAATGGTGTAGACTAAGTCCGAAGTCCAAACGGTTCACTCTCAGTTAACTTTCAACTATCGTGAGTGATGGGCGTGACAGTGGATCTTTCGTGTGATAATGGTGAAGGTAGATAAGAATGAAAGTTCGGAGGTAAGACTGCGGTTCCAAATTACCTGTTTACAATGTTAACAACTACAACCCTTTTGCGAATGAATGGCCTTACGTAGGAAACATTTATTGATCCAAAATTTTTCTCCACACCTTTGCAGGACGAGCAGCAGTTCATTTGTGAACATTAAGGAAACATTGGGAAAAGTAATTCATTCTAATTAAAGCGAAACCAAATGATTTCATCAATTCCACATGTTGATTTAATAGAAGAGCTATATTTACTTTAACTCTGCGTAATGTACAGGGCGTTCTATTCATCGTACATCCTTTATTTTGGCATGATAGGAAAGATTTTTAAAATTCTCTAGCCCAAATTGTAGTGCCGAAGAGAAGGTATGTTACCTTTACTTTTAAAATATGTTGTATTGTAATGTATATTAATATAATTTTTGACTTAACACGTTGACTACTATTGTCCGCACAGGTAAAATTACATGCCGACAAATTTCTCTACCGTGAATTTAAAAATTAAGGATTTTGGTTTCACAAATTTGGTTACTCTATTAAATATCCTTTCTAGTCAGAAGTGGCTTTTTCGATTGATGAACACAAATATGATGAAAACTCTAAAATTTGTATTCATAATCGAAAACATGTATTCATATTCATTCAGTGCTTGGGTTACGTTAGGTTAGACGATCGCGTGTTCCATATATAACCCACTACGTAGGCAAAGTGTTAACCAATAGAAACTCCAATATGACAGCAGCTTACACTGCTAAATATCCCTTGGGGACATCTCATCACTTCAGCCTAATCCTATAAAAAATGAAACTCTTGTTGAATATGTGGTTAATTCGCCCCATTGCCGCTATCGACTTCTGAATCAATTCGGAACGGTGGCTGCATTTCCATTGACGTTGATATTGAATCTTCCATGGAACTAGTTGAAAGAAAATGATTTGCAGTATAGTGCATCGATTGATCTGAGAGAAATCCGTAGGAAGGTATTTGTGTAGCATCGGGTAACAGTCAATCTGTGAAGTGACGCCTATCACTTTGGTTCGGAAGGCAATCAGTTGAGAAGCAACCGATTTAAGTTTTTGTAACCTTTATTATAAGTAAGAAATCGAACTAATTAGAATTGCACTCAATGAACATGGTTGTTGACAACTTTTTATCATACCATACGTTGTTGGATGCCTAGACGATAGAAACCTTCTAGTATTGATTCTAAGAATTCGTCTGAAGTTATTCCTAGTCAAATTTAGATGGTGCGCGGCACAAAGAGCTCAAAAATAAAAATCTAACGTTGCTTTGCGTGGGGAGCTGGAAAAGTGAGGTGAAAAACTCTAATTCATCAATCGTGATGTTCGTCAAATTTGTGATGCAAGGAGTGATGAATGAAATACAAGTTGCATTATTCAGGTGGGCTACATCAATTATTTTATAGCTTTTTGCCTCTCAGGAGGCATAGGATAAGCCGTAGGGAGTAGGGTTAGGTATGTCAAGTTTGTCTACCTTATGGTTTGGGGGCTAGCATCGCCAGGGGGACTTAGTCGGGTTACCTCAGCTTGAGCTAGGCCTTCGTGATTTTCATCTTTCGTGCCCACCTTGCTTCTTTCTATTTCATGCCTTCTTTGCTGATGATTCATCTTTGCTTCCTCGTCTTTCTTAACCTGTTATTTCAATGCGCGGGGGATCGTGTGTAGGGATCCACCTTGTGAATGAATTCCTTATTGTCCTAAGCCCATACTGAATGGTCCCTTCTCCTCCCGTGTGAGATGGTTACTTAAACACTGCAATCCATACTACTACTACTACGACTATACGTATTTTTTTGTGGATATTTCTTGGCAATGCTTTCTGATTACTACCCTGCCAATGAAACAACATTTCTCCCGTTAGCGTTAATAAATAGTACCTCCCTTCCTCTCGTTTTTATTAGAGGTTGAAGGCCAACATGGACATATTCGTGAAGCTCCAAGTTGAACCTGCAGCTACGTTCAACTTCTATTCATATATATCTAATACTTCGGTTTCAGCTAGACCCTCAGGGACTTTTGTCTTTCGTGCCCACTTTTGCTTCTTTCCATTTTTATGCCTTCGGTATTTCATTTCAATCCTCTCTTCTTGCTTCTTTTTTAGCTTGCTTTGTTACTATGCTTAGGGAGTCTTGTGTAGGGACACACCTAGACATATATTTCAAGTTTGATTAAGTTTAGACTAAATGGTTTCTTTTCTTCACTCTCTTTGAATCACATTTCATGTGGCTAAAGAGCTAAGTAATAGATCGTTGAGCATTTCTAATTCACTAATGCGTAATTTACTTGAATCCTCGTTTCACTTACGATTTCTATGGCAATTGGCCTGGCTGATGTCGGCGATATCTTTGAGAATTGAGGACTATTCATCAAGATATGACGGTTCACTCAATTACGGTGCTGGAACATGGTACTCTTCACGCTTCTCTTGAAGGTGGGTGCCTGGTATTTCAGGGTGGAGTGCTCAAATACACCAAACTACTGACGCAGTTACAGGGTTTAATTTGAGGAAATGATGACTGAATGTTCTCATCGGGCTCCCTTTTCATAGGCAAAGAAATTCGCGTGTCTGTGCTTAGCGAACAACGGGGAGGAGGTATGGGGGAGGGGGGATTCAGATGGGGCTCAATGATGGTTTTCTGATCTGCAATTAACTGTTGGTTGGCATCGCTCTGGGCTTATGAGGTCATTCTGTCGAAAACCTTCCTGTGAATGAAGAAATATTTGATCTCGAATTACTCCTGCATTGTGGTGCTCGTCCACATGAAGTTCAAACCTCAGCTGTCGATAATATTCAAATTGTGGGTGTAGCTGAGTTGACTCAATAATGTTCAAATTTTTCATAAGACGCCAGTCTTTGTCCGTGCACAAATTTTGTTTTTATTCCTGAGTAAGGCAGTTTCTTCGCTCAAAATATCCAGCTGAAGTGACATGACCTGACAAAGAAACGAGTGAGAAATGTAGGTATACAGACACGCAATCGTTCCGTGTGTACATCCATGATACAGAAATTAATGAGTGCATTTGCTTTTCTATCCAGTTATTGCTGCATTCCTTCATTACGCTACCGTGCAGCTGATGATGGGATGAAAGATCAACAATGAGAATTTCATCGAACGATACGTTCAACTATCTATAGGTCACTCAGCTGTCGCCAAAGGGGTGTGAAGGCTACATTTACTAGGGTATGGAATCGATAGTGAGCTGACGATTTTTCGGGCAGGTTGTCATTACACAGCCAGTCCAGATATTACTCTGAAATTGATGATGGACTCGTATTCAAATACATAGAGGAGAGAAAGCTATATTAGGAAATGGAATCGATAGTTAGCTGACGATTCTCTTGGCAGGTTTTCATTGCACTGCCACTCCAGATATCAAGCGGGAATTCGGGAATGACCGTATTCAAATTCGTTGTAGTATGAGCTGGACACCCGATAGGTGCAAGTGAAGTCCCACAAGAGCACCACCAATATTACGGACTGGCGAGGCCTGCTGAGGAAGCTTAGATGTCGATCAGCTGCTCAGAAGGCAGCTGTGATGGAGTAAATTGGTCCGAGTAGGCAGCGCGCACCTAGCTTAAATATCCTCCTACAGAGGGGGCCAAAATAATGAAACTTATACAACACTGGGAGTTTGATTATCTGCTTTTTGTCCGTTAATTTTGTATACATATATTTTTGTATATGTATACAAAACGTGTTCGAAGATTATCTGTTTTTTGTCCTTTAATTTTGTATACATATAATGGCCAACTGAACACTTTCATACCTATGAAATTTCATGTTTTTTTACATGTTAGTTGTTCAATGTTTGAAAGGAGAAAATTGGAAAGAAAATTCCTACAAATAATTTATTCATGCATTTACTCTACAGAAATTGTTTAAAGTTGCCACCACCCACATCGATGCACATCGATTTTTGAGGACACATGAAATTCTTGTTTATTTAACACCTGTGGAATCAGAGGAAGATCTCGTGGCAAGGACAGCAACTTTTTCTGGCGGTATTTCTGGAATGCCAGGTTTTTTCTGCAATATCCGGCAGTCCTAAGGCGAAGGTATCACAAGTGCATCGATGTGGGTGGTGGAAAATTTGAACAATGTCAATGAAGTAAATGTATAAATGAATTATTAGTGGTCAATTTTGTTCTCAAATTTCCTTCTTTCAAATATAAACAGCTTACGTGTCAAAAATTTATTTTTTATTCGCCAAGTTTCATGGAGGTAAAAATGTTTAATTTGTCGTTCTAATAGGTGTCAAATTTGACACCTCTTTTCTCCTAACACCTTGTATACATAGCAAATGATTGGTTTTATATGGTTGGTATCCATAATATCAATACACACAAAATTGAGTGGATTAATTTTCAAGTATTCTACAGGTTACATTTTTTGTCCACCCAATATACATCCGTGTCTACAACATTGTTATTTTTATTAGTGATCATAAATTCTCATTATTTAATAATAATTAAATCTGCATCATAATTAATTTTCCTGCAGAAAAATTAAATTTGTAAATCATTTCTGTATCAATTGAACATTCTGAGGATGCGTTGCAAGCGAGGAATCGCACACTTTGATATAAGCGGCGTTGTTTCACGATTGGTCTCAATATTGATTCTTGAATGTAGTTAAAAAGGCTTTAGAAATTTACTAATACTTTACCATAGTACGGGACATAAATATTTTTACAGGTAATCGTGTTACTTAGTGTCTCAGTACTATTACGGTGCAATAAATGGGGAGGGGAAATTAGGTACTTTGGCGGTGCATTAATGGGGGAGGGGAAATTAGGTGCTATTGTGGCGCATTGAATAGGGAGGAGGGAGTAGGTACCATTGAAGCGAAATGAATGAAGAAGGGAGATTTAGTACTAATGCCGCGTAGTGAATAAGTAGGGAAAATGAACAGAAAGGAGTTTTATCCTGTTATATTTGGCTGTTCGCTTCTTTTTTCTTGGAAATTTCTTGGCTCTAGGAAATTCTAGAAACAAAATGCGCGTCGTCGTTCTAGTTCTATGAGACTATTTCTAAGTAAAGTGTGAATGTTTTGTTTTAGTTAGTTTGTCACATGCGTACCCATTTCCCAGTCTTTGAGGTTTTACCAGGCTTTTTCACTTTACGAGAGACATTGAAGACATTTACGACATACGACTGACATTGAAGTCCCTGCTTATTTTCCTAAAGGTAATGGTGGGATTTCCTGAGATAACTGCTTGCCGTTTCTCAGAAGCGAGGCCTTTTCGGGTTTCCATCTCTTGGCTTGTCCTTTCCCGTGAAGTCATCCTTTTTGGCATTGGAAAACCGTACTTTGCATGAGGTTTCACTCTCAACATCATTCCCATGTGCTTTTTTAAGCGATTTTGCTGCTAATCCTGCTGTATTCCTCATCTGAAATTCAGGGAGTACATGCGTTTTACTAGAACTGCACATTTTGGGCTTATTACATAAATGTTTAAACGAAATGGTTTCAAAATGAGAAAGAATATGGTAAGCCTTATCCATATCGATCACCAAGAATATGACTCTAAAACCTCGGATTTGCTGAGCCATGCTTCAAAGTCGTCCTTTAAAAAACGCTCACAGCTTTGGTTAAAACTTAATGTTTTCTATGTTCTCGTTAATCGTTGTATTGAAAATTGGAAAATTCTTGGAGCTTGCTGCGTGCTTGCTCTGCATGAAATTTAATGTGCTTCAATGGCTTGTAAATCTTTATTTGGTCTCAAAACAGCAGTAACCTGAAAGTAAATGCCAACTATTTACGGAAGAGCTAGGACAGGAATTATTACTTTGATATTGGGTTCAATTTTCCACTAAGATTATAGTAAAGCGCGTGAAATGAAACAGCGAGAAGTGTCTGGAACATAACCAGGGTCCTAAAATCGCGAGCGACTCTGAGACCAGCTTGCGTGACGTCATTTGAAGTTTAATTTGTGATGCCTAGCTGTGTCTCTAGTATAAGACTAACCGAAATGATCGAAATCACTGCTAAATTTAATGTCAGCTTGAAGTTACAGAAGAAGTGCTGTGACTGTGCGCTAAAATATTCATTGTTCAGCTGCTAAAGTGCTTAATTCCATGCTACTGCTTCTGAGAACTTATATTGGGCAATCCTACAGCTCCGAACTGATTCTAAGGCTTCCGAAAGTGCTTCGAAGCTGTTAGTATTCAATCGTGGACACGGCCCAGCAGCTCTTCAAGCGTAGGTTATAAACACGACCCGCAGATACTATCCACTAATGGGCGCCGAACAGCCGTGATGGAGATAATGCAATCTAAGCAGGTGCCGTTACGGCCAGAATAGACTCGGAACACGGACGTTGAAGCATCCAAAAGCAGTCCCTAATTGTCGTCTTGCACTACGAAGCAGACTGTTCGCGCAGATGAGTTTCTTGGCTAACTTGCCCCCATACGTACGTAAGGGAAATATCCAATGACGTTTTTTTCATTTCTGTGCATTATTATGAAATCCAGAGAAACTTTAATTATATTGTGTATTACTGTATATTAAAGGTTGTCAGTCTCACAGATAACAGGTTGTTGTGAGATTGTAATGCTTAGGCTGCACTTTTCAGACACGTTCGCGTCGATTTGTCGGTGCCTTGTCATTGTCCAAAAAATGTACTTACTGGTTTTAGGTGCCCTGGAAACTATGAAGTATTTCTAGAACTCGTTATTATTCTCCACTCTAGATAAAGTTTGAAGTTAGGGCATCTTGTATTACAACTTTTCGAATATGACGATTTTTTCAGCGCCCGTCAGTCTTCTTCCATACAGGAATTCTTTACCTTTATACGGCTTAGTTCAGTATAACCCACGAAAAATTTGGAAATATTCCTGGGGCGGTAGAGGATTTGAGGGGGATTTGGAGCACTGCGACGGATTACAACCCGCTCTCAAAAAAAATGTTTGGGAGAATGCAAACGTCAGGAATAAATTTCTTTTGGAATATGTCAACCGTCTGCTTGCAGTCACAACAGGTGACACGTGTAAAGGGCAACTCTAGTGCATCACCAAGATCGTTATGTTGTGTAACATTATTTGAACCTATGAATCAACACTTCTACAATTAATCAAGGGCAAGCAAGTTTTTCTTGTAATGATGTATACTGTTGCTGATGCACTCGCTTCGTTACGATGCTGAAAAAATCCTTGTGGCGAAGTAGCAATATTCTCAGCATGCTTAACTCTTAGGTCAAGGGGATTAACGGATTCGCAAGAGGAGTGTAGAGCGTTGCGAGAGCGAGATTTTATTTCTCGTTCTCTCGATAATATTCAGTGTCTAGGATTTTGTTTTGGGTCAGGTGCAATCTAGTTTCAAGTCCAACTTCGACATTAGTTGGGAAGGTATTGATTAGCTAAGTCATATTGAACTGACTTATGTGCTGTTTAACAAATGTGTACTACGCGCTGTCATTTTCCTTCAGACCCGAAGAAGATTCGCCATTTCACGTTAGCAATCATTTACTGAAGTTCCGGCAATTGGCATGTAATTTATGATAAAAATTGGTTTCAAAATGAAATTTAAGAAAAAATCCTACTTTTGCTGTTGATCCACTGTAGAATATTTTAATTTTAATTTTTCTAAGTAAGGTTTTCGCTATCGTTTAACCCATGAGAAGGCCTTAGAAAGAAATGCATAATACCTGTTAATCATCACCTGGGTGAGATTAAAAAATAATCAACTCGTTTAGGCAGACACAGACTGTCCGTTCAAATATTACGGAGCCTTTAATCTTGCCGATTCCCTGACTATAAAAAAATTAATAAAGACCTCCCATTTTCCAGCCTGATATATTCAGAAAATCATTGGCTACAATGTATCATATTACTTCCGGTTATTGTCAATGGCATCTACGAGGATTTATGCTTTACTGTGTATTAATCCCAGCCTCAGCGCCAATATCGCTCGCTGGGTCGTAAAAGCCTGGAATCTTTAAAAATCCTCCCTTCAGAGAGCACCTAATGACTAGGCCATCAGAACTTCTTTGAGGAGCAGAAGTTTGGGGCGTCGCTGGTATACGAACATAGCGGTGTTTAGTTTTTATTCTAGGTGAAAACTTGGAATCTCCAAACTCTAAAAAGACGAGAATCATATAACCGTAATTAGTGTAAAAATGCGATTAGTGAACGTGCGATTAGTAAAGAAATGGGAATGATGAATTGCACTGCTATATGAAAGTAAAACCCTTTCTTTCATTTACAATTTTGCTAGGTATTTTATTGATTTTTAATTTAAATTTTGATGTAACTCTTCTTTTTGTGAAAGTCAATCATGAGGGAATGAACTCGAGGTATAGATGAAAATAATATTCTCATTTAAATGTAAAAGTTAGGGTGAAAAAGTTTGAAATATTATGCGATGAATAAATTAGATTTCATCTTTATAAATTGTTCTTATAAAATCGCAACAGAGTTTCTATGTTGAATTTATTGAATGCATGTTGAAAAGAATGATATACAATTTATATTAAAGTGCTGAATATTGTAGAGCAGTACAATATTTCAAAGATAATTATACAATTAGTGTAAACGGCTTCACATTTTCCATGACGATATAGCCAACAAATGCAATCTACGAAAGTTAGAAGTCTGTAATTGGTTTCATCTGAAAAGTGCCAAAAAATACAGGATATTTAGGATTTCTCGATGAACGCTCACGCAAATAGGGATCATCTCAACTTCCTGAACTTTCATGATAATTGATTGAATTAGTATGCTTAGTTCAATATTCGAGGGAGTTGTAACTTGTTTGTTATCCAGTATTGGTTGCGAAATTATTCAATCACGGCCAGATGATTGTTATTGTTCGAGCATTCCGAAGTCATGCACTCATAATAAATTAGACAGATTGCTGTTTTGATGATGGCTCAGGTACGTATGAATTCTCATCAGAGAAATTGTATTAAGAGTGTTGAGCTAAGCTAACCCCTGTGAAGGAAAGCCAACCGTTTCAGTAGATGTTTCAAATTAATTGATGCACACCCTAATCAAGAAGTTCATGGAATGTCTTGCATGCTATTCGGTTTGGCGTTTCTTTTTACAATTGAAATATTATAACTGGAAGTGCAATTTTCACCAATATTCGAAAATCATATCACTTGCGTGCGTGTGAATATCACAGGTCAAATGACAAGCAGTGCTCACGCATAGGATAGTTCATGAGTAATAGGGTTATGTTAGTTAGGCTTGTCTTTCCTACACTAGTAGGACCGGCGTCCTTAGGAGGACACTGTTAGGTTACCTCGGCTATAGTTTTGCCTTTTGCCTTAGGTACTTCTATGTTTCGTGCCTACTTTACTTCTTTCCATCTTCATGCCTTCTTCTCTGATTCTTCTTTATCTTTTCTCCCTCTTCCTTCTTAACTTGCTATTTCTAAGCGCAGGGAATCTTGTGTAGGAATTCACCTGTGCATAGATTCCAGTTTCTCAAAGTCCGTACTAAATGATTCCTTCATTTTGCTCTGTTTGAGTCTCATTTCTTGTAGATAAGGAACTTTAAGCTAACTACTAGCTAATTACTAACTATTTAATTCAATCTACTAAGAATTGAATGAAATATGCGCAAGATTTCGAATATATGACACCTGAAAATTATATTTACACGCTGTACGTTTGAAACAAATAATCATTCGGAAGTATTAGCGAGTAGAGAAAAAAGGTATTGAAAACAAAGTACCATGAAAACAAAGTCTTTCTTTGGCTAGAATCATTATGGTTTCACAAAATGAATAATGCAGCATCCATAGTACGAAGGGTACTTTGTTTCCATGGTACTCACTTTGTTTTTTCAGAATTGTCGCAGTGCTCACGGTGGCATTTTGTATGGTTTTCAGAATTATCACGGTACTCTCCCAGAAATACATGTACTATATTGTTGTTTTCAGGTTCATCACGGCATTCTCTTTGAAATGTTGTAGTGTTATTTTCTGAATTCTTTAACTCGATCTACCTTGAACACCATGACTGCTCCAATGCACTAAACTGGAAAAGCTGTTTGTTTTCAATGTCGCACTAAATTAATTCTCCGATACTTATGGGTGAGATAACTGAGTGACATCGTTTTTTTGGAATCTGGTTGAATTCACTACCTAGTAAATTGGTGTGACGTACTGATTAACTAGAAGATTCCAATGTAATTGACCGTGTTTCAACTTTTCATGTTTCAAAATTAACTATGTTATCTGATGCACTTTGACCAAACGATATGCAGCCTACATTCTTTTAAAAATTTAAGAATTCCTTAGCTAAATGGATATATATTTTATTCAGTATCGTCATTTTTATAAATTTTTATCGTAGACGTTAATAATATTTAAGGTTGCGTTAATCATCCGCAGAAATTCTTCGTCATTGTTTGGTTCACATTTTTACTCTCGAAATCAGATGTTTCTAAGCATTTTTTTCCATGCCCATTCACTGTACCATTATATCAAAATATTTTTGTTTCACCATCTACGTTTCATCATTTTCGTCACTATCATCATTATCATCATCGTCAGTTTTACAGATATATGTGCATCTACACACAGTGAAATCCTGAAACCATACCTTTTGAAGTAGCAGACTTTAGCATCCAAATTCTCAAGTCACAAATATCGGCCATAGTTATTGGTCCCTCCTGTTTCGGAACGAGATAATCTGAGTTACTAAAGCGCTGCTGTCCCTACCACCACTACTACTAATAATGGCCATAATCATTGCCAATGCGCGCCCAACTGGAAGATACGAGGAAAAACCGCCATAGCAATAAGTTTTTTAACTCACAATTCAGCGTTTGTATGCACGACCGCGAGGCTGTAAATTGTAGAATACTCGACGGACGCTCTGCTACTCTTCTGCGTGGGAGTGAACACAATTAACGCTCTAACGAGTAACCTAATTATCAAGTTACTTGAATAAGTTCTTTATCGTGATTACAATTGCATGGTCGTATCATTGGATTAGTTTCAATGCTGAATAGCCGTAGCGTCATTAGGTAGAAACCCTTTATTTTCGAGTTTTATCACCTTCTCAAATGTAACCTTATAAAGAAGAAAGATAATTTCGCCTGCGTTGTTTCGTGATTTTGGTCTTCAAACGGGCAATACCTCTGTGGTAGGGGCTGAATTTGCGGGATAAGGAGATTACTTCATGACGGCTGGCTGAATATCGCGTAGGAGAAAAGTAATTAGGAAATTTATTAGCTGAAATCAAAATCAGTTACAATTGTGATGTTTCTTGTCTAAATTGGACTCGCTAAACCGGAAGGTACCCCTTTCCATGAAACTATATAAAAACATCAGTACTATTTTAAGAATTCATTTAAATAAATTGTCCATCTAAGTAGAGTTTCATATGTTAGGAGCATTCAAAATACTATGAGTCCGACTGGTCTTTCATTCTTCATGGAGGATGTCCTGAATGGTAGGCAAATTATATTTACAAAGATATGTGTTTTAGTTAGGAGTAAAAATTTATTTTTAAAAATTTGAATTCCACTGCGTTTTCATGTCCACAGCGCTTATATACAACCTTCTACCAGTCACTTGAAAGAAAGCTGGAATTGACTCTCTCTCGTACTGCGGTTCTGCTGCAAAGGAATTTAAGCGATTCCATTAGTGAAAAAGATTAGACTCCATAAACCGAATTGGAAAAGAAGTTTAATATATTTTTTGTTGGCTTTGGATCGGATCCCAGTGTGTTTTCAATTCCTTGGAATGCACATTGGAATGGTCGAAGTGATATGCCATATATGATTAAGAATATTGATGGTTAAGTGTGCCAATAATTCCTTCGAATATTGTTGGTTATTATTCATACTTGAATCGTTACTCAAATGGTTCTCAAAAGTAAAATTTAAATGATTTATGCACGTACTTATTCGTAGTCTATGCCATAGCGATACATTGTAATACATTGTCTGGGAACTATGACTTAAAACTACATTATCTTATAACTGTTAATGCAAGTCCGTGGTAAAAGCTTTCAAGTCTTGAACCTGATAAATTAAATTTCCGTGATGTTTTATAGCCATTCACCCCTCAGGGGGCATAGGATAGGCCATAGGCAGAGCTGGGCAGCGCTACTTTGAAATGTAGCGGCCG